>JAQFVV010014555.1:0-33251 GCA_028023455.1 Epiperipatus broadwayi
GGTTAAAGTACCCATTTTTATAATTATAAAATATGTATATGAATTTATGTTGTAATGTGATGTGTGTATATTCAAAATAAATAAATCCATATAAAAATAGATGTATACTTTTACTCATGCTGAAAAATTTTGCATTTTTAAGAAAATACAAACATGCATTTTAATAATGTAGAAGATTTATTAAAATTTAATATATAACTTTAAATATTTATTTTCTATAACTAACCAGAGTGTCAATGCAATTATTAAAAAAATAATCAAATGGTTTGCCACTCAAAAGGTCATATAGCAGTCAAACAGTAGAAGTAACTAAACTGAACTACAAACCATCCATTGATCTTTAGTTCTCATGTTTACCTCTTTAATATGTTAAGATGTACAAAGCAACGCAATGATTTATCTATAATAAACTGTATCAAAAGAATAAACATAAGTCAGCGTAATCAAGGATCTTCAGTTGATCATAATACATATTATCTAATTATTTCAGTTTATTTATAGTTAGAGAATTTAATATATGATTATTTAATTTTTATTTCATTTATTTGCATTATATCAAACATAATTAAAGTTTCAAGAATACCTAGGAATTTTTTTTTCAAATATCTAACTTATAACTAAAATTACTGTTCATCACATGGATATTTAGTTATACTTGGCTGAATTGTAAAGCAATAATTCATTTTTAACTTTATTTACCTGTTCCAATAAAGCCTAGAATTTTTGTGTCAAGTTTTCAGCTGAAGATCAACCCAGTTATATGTTCAATTATTGGTTAGTTAATGGATAAAAGGCTTCAATAAGGCTTAGAAATTTTTTCAAATATGTAGCCATTAGTCTATCCAACATTCATTTATTTTACAGAAAATGGATAGCTAACTATGTTTGGCTGAAGTGTAATACAAGAAAAACTCAAATATTTATTACATGGAAATTGGCTAATTTGATAAATAATACTATCTTCTTTACTGCTTTATATTGAAGAAGAAGCATTGTTAGAGAAATTTCTAGTCTGCAGTAAGCTATTTAAAAACTTTTATCTTTTTATATAAAGTGCCGAAAATATATATAAAGATAAATGGAGATTATTAAGTTACTTACATTTTGCAGATGACGTAATTGTTTTTGCAAATAATGCTTTAGAGCTGCAGGAAATGTTGCAGGAGTTATCACATAAAAGTAGGAAAGTAGGACTAAAGATAAATGTTAAAAAGACTAAAGTAATGTTTAATCGATTTTCTCAAAATATGGAAATAAAGATTGATTATGATGAGTTAGAAGAAATTAACAGTTATAAATACCTTGGTCAGATTATTAATACAGATGAAAACACAATGGATGAAATCATAGAATTAAATTTGGTTGGAGTGTTTTTGGTAGAAATAACTTGATACTAAAAGGAAATATGCCTATATGTTTGAAAAGGAAGGTTTTTAATAAATGTGTTTTACCAGTTCTTCCTTATAAATCTCAGACTTGGATACTTAATAGAAGAGCAATACAAAGACTTCAGACTACTCAAAAAAGTATGGATAGATGTATGTCCAAGAAGAGATTGAATATGCACTATATGGGTAAGAGAATAAACAGGTGTTACTGACCTCACTGAAAAAATTAAAAGACTGAAGTGGAGTTGGGCTGGACATATTGCTAGAAGAGATGATAATAGATGGCCAACTGAAATCTTAAACTGGATTTCAAGAGATTTTAAAAGACCCAGAAAGAGACCACATGTAAAATGGAAGGATGAAATAAGAAAGTGTGCAGGGGCAATATGGAGAAGAGAAGCTAAAGATTGGAGATGGATTGAACATGGAGAGACCTTCATTCTGCAGTGGATTGGTAATGGTTGTTGTTGATGATGGTGACTAGTAATCTGATAGGCACAGAAATAAATAAATTACCATCTATTATATTTTTTCTCACTACAAATATGTGAATAAAAACAATTATTGAATTCTCTTGTGTGAGTGTGGATGCTTGCCACAATTCTTAATTCACTGATATTTTGGCTGCATTTCATTGCCATTATGTTGGTGGTGTAGATGTCTCAAATGTGAGTAAAAAACAAACCATAGATTTTTTTCCACATAAAAAATAATTAAATGATTTAACACATGAAATTTACCTTGAAATTTCAGTATCAAATGTCACAGAAACAAGCCATTGTCTATGAACAATGAATTTTGGAATCCATAGCTATGAAGAACTATTCATAAACACTGAGCTCTATGATCTATCTATATCTTTGAACCATGATCCATAAACTATGAGCTCAACATTTCATAACTCTGGGTCTTGATCCATAAGCTATGAGCTTTAGAATCCATAATTTGAACTATAATCTATAAAACAACTAGATACAAATACCATGAGTTCTAAAATTCATACTCTGAGCCATAATTTATGAATCATGAACACTAGAGTTCATAACTCTGAACTATAATTTACAAACTATACAAATTCATAAATTTATCATTGCCTTAAACTATAGGATAAAAATTCTCTTTGATGCAATATAAAATTTGCATATTAATTTTAAAAAAAGATCATTAAAGAGTAACTTTACCATTCCATCTTATTTTTGAATTAAATCATGACCTTTTGAAATTTAAATGGATGCTTTTTTTTTTGATAGTAGGTTGTCACAAAATCTATATAGTGACCAATATCCCAAATGTAGAGAGTGTATGCAGATAATAATGCATTAACATGCTTTTACTTTTTAATGTGGGTGTGATAAGTGGTTCTGCCAATATAAAAGGGCTCACAAAAAATTTCATAGAGGCTGTGAATTTCAATAAGAATTAAATCTTTGGATTTTAGTAAAATATTGCTAATTTTTTATTGTTGGTGGAAACTGTTTTCATATTGCTTTAAGATGTTAGTGATTTTGTCATTTGTTTTTTTTTTTTATAAAAAGAAAAAAAAAATTAATTGCAGATGTATTCACATTTTTTTCCAGTGAGCGTTTTTGTTTTAACACACAGATATGCAAACACACTTATACATAATGATTAAAGATTATTCTGTAAACAAATATATGACAAATTACAATTATAATTTACAGATTTCCTAAATAGCACTTCTAAGTTATTGATCTAGTAAAAAAATACAACAGATTAACTTTTCTCATTGTATATATATATATGTGTGACTTTCTGTATAGTAAAAATCTAATAATTAAATAGCTGACATTTTAACACAATAACAAGTTTTTTTCTCAGAGCTTCTTTTTCAAATCATAAGAATGTATTGGTAAGATTATCATTATTTTTCTTTTGTTATTTTCTCTTCATACTCAAATTCTATTGGTTGAGAAATTTTAAAAAATATTTTATCCTTCAATAGCTTTTTCCAAACATTGTTAATTTTCTTCAATTCACACTTGTCATTTATGTTTCTGGAACTTTTAAAAATCTCTATAGCTTTCCTTAGCAGTCTCTGATCATAATGTTCAATTTTTGCCAGAATGTGTGTTTTATTAAAAATGATATCATGGTTAGTTTATGAGAAGTGTGAATTAAAGAAAAATAACAATATTTAAAAAAAGTTATTGGAGGATAAAATATTTTTTAAAAATTTTCAACCAATAGAATTTAGTATGAGAAGAAAATAATTAAAGAAAAAAATAATGACTTCAAATCTCACCACAACACATTTTTATGATTTAAAAAAAAAGCTCCGAGGAAAGTACTTGTTATTGTACTGAAATGTCAACTATTTAGCTATTAGATTTTTACTACATGAAAACTCCCAGAAATAATACTATGAATTTATTATTTATCCATGTGAATATTAGAATATATATAAAATAGAAGTTCATATAACAATACAATATTAGTCAAAAAACAAAATTTCACTAAAATTCTTCCACAACCATGGTTTTATCTATTAACAAATAGATTTTTTCAAGTATCAACTAAACATACCACCTATATATATTAACAAAATAACTTTCCCATAATTTACTTCAAACTCCAACTTCCTTTAGCATTAAAGGATATCTTCAAGAAATTGATGGCCTCAAATTTAAAATATTTTATTATCAAATTTTCTTTTACTGCTGTTTCCAATTCATTTTTTATAAAAGAAAACTACTGTATTGTCAAATATTATTTTATAATCTGTATTCAGTTCATAAATATACAAATCTGAGTTATGATATCTATTTTTAATTCTACTCTTAAGAACTTTTATCTCTGTCATTAAATCTTAATTTACTCTACCCAATATAAATTTTATGACAAGTGCAAGGAATCTTATATACTTCTACATGAATAGATTTGCAATCAAGTGACTGTTTTGAACTATTTAATAATGAATTTAAATTCAAGCTTTTCTTCCAAGCCACTTTCATACCACCCAATAAACAACTACTCTTATAATTCAATTTATTAATTGATAACTTATATGGCAAAAAAAACTGTTTATTTTCATTAACACTTAAATCTTTATTATTAGGATTTATATATATTTTTTATTGAATATAATAATTCTAATAAATTCATGATTATATCCTAACTCAATACAGTCAGAAGCAAATTAACTCCTCTAAATATAACTATTATTTTCAAAATTATTAAACTTTCTATTCCTATAACAAAAATTTAGTAAACAACGTTTCTTATGAGTAAAAGGCTGATAATTGTCTGGCACAATCGTATTTCTTAAATTTTTTTAATGAAATAACTACAAAATAAACATTATCAACTTTATCAATACTTAAATCTAAAAATTTTACAAATTCGAATGTAACCCCCTCAATAGTAAATTCAATATCAGAATCAAAAGCATGCAGTCTATTAAAAAAATTTTCAATATATCTTTCTGAATAATAGTTATCAACACATCTAACAAATAATTTTAAAGAAACACAAAAATTATTCGTAACACTACTCTCTAAAAAATCAATATAGATCATCATCATCATCATCATCAACTATTATCAATCCACTGCAGGATGAAGGTCTCTCCAAGTTTAATCCATCTTCTCCAATCTTTAGCTTCTCTTCTCCACAACACCCCTGCACATTTTCTTATTTCATCCATCCATCTCACATGTGGTCTCTTTCTGGGTCTTTTACAATCTCTTGGAATCCAGTTTAAAATTTCAATTGTCCATCTATTATCATCTCTTCTAGCAATATGTCCAGCCCAACTCCATTTCAATCTTTTAATTTTTTCAATAAGGTCAGTAACACCTGTTTGTTGTCTTACCCATACATTGCGTTTTCGATCTCTTCTTGTTACTCCCAACATACATCTCTCCATACTCCTTTGAGTGGTCTGAGAGCACATTAAATGAAAAGTAACATAATCAATAACCCAACCCTCTTTAATTTTATAAAATGCATCATTACACACAAAATACATAGCAAATCATGAATAATCTTATCTGCAGAAAAATATTCAATTTTTTTAAAAACATCAAAAAACACATTAGTGCTTTTTATCTTATCAACTGATCGATATATGTTTTTAATATCTAACGTACCAAAACACTATCTTTTCCAAAACAAATCCATTAATTTTATCACATGCTTCAAAAGAAGAAGATATACAAAATTAATCTAAATTTATATAATTCTTAAAAATATTATAAGAAATTTTAAAATTGTATCAACAATCCCATCTGTAAAATCAAAAATATATCTTAAAGGAAAATTATCTTTATGAGATTTCAAATTAAAGAAAACCTTAGGAGTTAAAAAATCACTAGAATTTCAATTTAAATAAGTAGATTGATCTAAAAAAAAATGTATTCACCATAATTTTTATAATTTCAGTTAATTTTGATTTTTTGTTAAAGTAGGTTGGTTTTCAAAGTGAATAATGGAAAGTCTATTTTGCTTTGAATATATATGTTACATGTTTAGTTGAATTTTACTTGAAAAGATCTATTTGTTAATAGATACAAACATGGTTGTCAAAGAATTTTAGTAAAATTTTAATTTTGGTTAGTATTGTAATGTTGCATGAATATCTATTTTTGTTATAATTACTACTATAGCATTAGGCATTATATATATATAGATATATTGTAATGGGATGCAGTATAAAAAGTGATAGAAAAATATTTCAAATAAAGTTTAATATTTAAAGATAATTTTAGATATTATTTTAAAAATGTTAAAGTAATGTTTAACATCATATATATATATATATATATATATATATATATATATATATATATATATATATATATATATATATATATATATATATATATATATATATATATATATATATATATATATATATATATATATATATATAAAAGTAATGTTATATTTTAAAAAGAGCATGAGAGAGAAATCTCTGAGAGATCAGCCAGCTTAAATCAGAAGAGATCAGTTAACTCATAAATCCACCAGCATTATAATTACTACTTAAAAGAAATAACCATTCATCATTATGAATGACCAAAAAAATAAATCAATAAAATAAATCAACAGTCAATCTAGTGACTGGATTGGAAATGGGTCTTCTGTAAACCAGGCTAACTATTAAGCCATTGTCAGCTTGGGGCAATTATTTAACCATTAATTTTGAGGCACAAAATAAGTTCTCATCCATCAGAATACTTAATAAAAATAATGCTGGGATATTAAAACATGCTGATCATCATCAATGTTCTGGCCACATAGTACCATTAATGTACTAATCTACTATAAACTTAACTTTTAATAAAACTAAACTAAAACAAAACACAGTGCATGGACTTTAAAGATTATAATCTTAGCACCATTCCAGGATGTATTAATCAATCATCATCATCAACCATCTGAATGCCCAAAAGCACTAAATAAACATCCCCATTTATATATCAGCCATTATTGCATGAACCTAGTTCAGAAGAACACAAGCTCTATTATTGTTATAGTGAACAAAAAGTAATGATTTAATATAATTTTAATAACTGAAAACAAGTTTATTAACAACAAAACGTAAATAAATGATATTAAGGTTTGTAGAATCAGGTTTCTGATTTTGAATAATATACAATAATAAAAGTTATCACATTGTGATTTACAAGATTAATATACAAATTTCAAGTTATTACATTGATTATATTACTTCTTAATAGGTTTCTATAAATGCATATATATATATATATCCATACACAGATGCATTTCAATTGACATTTAACATTTAAAAATGATTAAAATTTTTCATGTGTGTTCTATTTAACATATGCACACATATATGTGTGTGCATATAATTTCTGAACATAATTGACTTGTTACAAAATAATTATCAAAATCTTAAGTTATATAAAAATAAAATAAATGGTTAAAGTTTTAGTTAAATGATATACATTTTACATACTAGGTTTACTGAAATATATATATAATTTTTACAGATGTGCAATATATTATTTTATCTACATAACATTTGTATTTATCACAATAGAATTATTAAAGATTATTTTTGCCATTTAATTCTTTTTGATGAATATAGCTTTTTTCTTCTTTAAAATAAGTACTATCAAATTTTTGACAGTTGATTGATTAATTATCAAACCATTTGAAAGTGTCTCTTTTTTTTTTCAAAAAAATAAAATCAGTCTTTAACTGATTATTATAAAACTCTGTTTTTAGATTTCTTTTTTTTTTTAAAAAAAAAAAAAAGAAGAAGATGGTCAAGGAATTAATTCTCAACTTTTTGATTTTAATTCAATGTTATCTTTTAAAATATATAGATTTTAAAATGACTTACAAAAAATATTGTTCTATATATGTCTATTTTTAAATGAATTATTTAAAAACAATTCGCTCCTGTATATACATTTATCTGTGCTTCTCTGTATATAGACACAGCAGCATATGTATAACTACTTCATCAACTGATTATTTCTCTTGATGGAGACCAGTCCAGGAAAGTCATAATCAGATAGTTATAATCCAGGTAATTGTCAGTATCAGGAAAGTGTAATTCAGGTATGGTTGTTGGCATATATCTACCAATTTCTTTAAACTTTCTCTTGGTAAACTTGGTTTTTAGACCATCAGTAAAATATATTCCAGGTAAGTTGGTATGCAGTGATCTTCCTTCTGTCTGGGATTGATGAGTTTCAGGGCAGCAAACCATTTTGTCCACATTTGTAGCTATGAATTTTACCCCTGGAAGATGACCCATTTTCCCCAAATGAATTCAAACTCCACTATTATGAATCTCTGCTGGATCTCCTGCCTTGACTTCAGCTATATCTCATGGGAGCTCTGTATAAGTCTGCCAGCCATTTCATTGGCCAGCTAAAAACAACTGCCACAAACTTCAACAAGCTGCAACAAAATATTGTAACCAACTTTGCAGCTGACCATCTCTTACAATAACTACTATCCAGACTGCAGCTGATATTTTTATCAGCCCTTTTATAGAATTATCTGAGGTAATAACACGTTGATTGAAAACAGTTTTTTATCTTTCTAATCCCTTTTAAAAACAAACTTGAATTTTTTTATCAAAGTGTGATATACATGTTTTTTTTTCCTTAGGGGATTTCTAATAGATAGAAATTTACCAATTAATTAAAAGATTTAAAAAAATAGACTTTTTTGTAATTATCAGAAAACATGTTTATTTTTAAATTTCAAAATCAGAGTAATAATAATATAATATTTAGACCTTTTTAAATGTTTTAATTAATAATAAAGTTCTATTTTAAATTGAGAATTGTTTAATCCCTTACAGTCATTATTATTCCAAGTGAAATGTAGAAAATATCCACAAAAATTTATCTGTGTTTATTTCTATTTTTCCTTTACTATATATATATATAAGTTGGGCTGGACATATTTTTAGAAGAGATGATAATAGATGGACAATTGAAATTTTAAACTGGATTCCAAGAGATTGTAAAAGACCCAGAAAGAGACCACATGTGAGATGGATGGATGAAATAAGAAAGTGTGCAGGGGTGATGTGGAGAAGAGAAGCTAAAGATTGGAGAAGATGGATTAAACTTGGAGAGACCTTCATCCTGCAGTGGATTGATAATGGTTGATAATGATGATGATGATATATATATATATTGACAGCAGTGAGAAATATTGATTACTAGATTTTACTGTGAATGTTTAGGTAATTACTGGTTGGAATCATATATATATATATACTTGTGCAACACACTATTTTACTGTGTGCCATATAACAGACCTGTTATAATATAATATAGTGAGCATGCCAATTGTATTTGTAAATATAAGCTCATAAAAACAATGTCACACTATATATTACTTGTGTATTGATTTTATATATATATATATATATAAGGTGACTAGTGACTAGTTCTCCATATAAGCTGCCTACGGAATCAACTCTGAATCAATGCATATGTCAGGTAATAACATAATTCAATTATCTACCACAAAAATTTCAAGGTGTTACCATCTGGATCATGATTTGTGATATCGAATGTAACAGTATATTTTGTATTTAAAACTCAAGTGGTTTAAATTGAAAAAAAGTGTCACTAAAACATTTGAAATGATTCTAAATATGTATATAAATGAAACCATGAATCACAAGATATTTTCACATGGTTTGCAAAATGTTATAAGAGAGCATTGAATATGATCTATGACGATATGAATTTTGATATCATATTTTATATCATAACTTGTGGTCCAGTTATTGTTAGCACCTTAATTTTTTGTGATTATTAACAAAGTATGTCTTTACATAATATATGTGTTGAGTCAAAAATGAAACTACGAATAGCTTGGAGAGAGATAACAGTCATCTTATTATTGGTCTCATATTTGGAACAAACCTTTTATCATTATGTGTGCTAGAATTTTAAATACCTGAATTGCCTCTCTAGAAACAATAATCTGACTTTTTTATATAAATATCGCGATTGCTTAATGATTGAATTTATATATACATATAAGTATGTGTGCACATTTATTTATGTACTAACATATATTATAGTGAATGTATTCTGACATGGGTTAAAAGTTTTAAATATAGCACTTTCGTTAAGCAAATTTTAAAACAAAAGTTAAAAGTCGTGTTTTTAATTAAAGTAAAATCTTACACAAATTTTTAGGCCTATTGCACATCTAATGGTTTACAGTTAAAAGGCTGTTTGTGCCAACTGAGAGGGCAAAATCAAATGACAGCATGAAAGTTGTGATTTGCAATCTAAATTTTTACCTTCATTTGAAATTTACCAACTGACAAGGAGTTTTAAATTCTAAAAAAAAGAAAGCATATTATTTCAAAATAAAACGTAGTAATGTTAACGAAATAAATATTTCAAAAGAAAATTTCATAATAAACATGTATTTTTAAATTCTATTTAGTATCTATATTCTGTAAATATCTATATTTATTATCCAACTGGACGGACTATGTATGATTACATATACTCTAAATGAAATTATTCGCGGAAAATATCCTATTCTGTTTCAATGTTGACTTGTGTGGGCATATAGATATTATTATTACAATCTGAACTATAAATGATACCATCCATTTTAAATAAATATATTAATGATTACTATTAATCATTTATTAAACTAAAAATAATCATAATTCCTAGCTTAGATATAAATTTTAAAACCAGTTATAGTTTATAATTATCAAGAATTTAACTTTTTAAATACATTCAACTTCTAACCATTAACAAACCCATGCAGATTAATATATAACCTAGCATTCCGATTAGTATTATTTTCTTCTCTTTTTTAGGTGTAGTCACCTGACCAATCATAGCATAGGAATTGAACCTCAATAATAGCAGACCTATATATATAGCAAAACTTAAATATATTCCAAACAACGGTAAACAATTTATAATACAATATAAATAAAAACTCAATAAAAACTCATAAAGAAATATTTTCGATTATATTCATAATCATTTTCAACTCAACTTTCAAAATGGAATCATCTATTACCAACCGGAAACACATGTTTGGAATATATTTAAGTTTTGTTATTGTATTATTGATATTAGCGGACATTTATTTTGTTATATATATATAACATAGCATTTAGAATTGAACCTTAGACCTTTATCATTGTAAATTCTGAAGTTAAGGTGCTGCTCTAGGTTTTAAAAATCCCAGATGAATTCCATGTCATCAGTTAGGCCAGAAACATCTGTAGAAGGAAAGAGAAAAATACCATTTAAAAGTTTACATTATATATTAATTTGTGTGTTATTGAATTTAATTGAAAAATTTTGGATTTTTTCTGAGGACATTCAACAAGTAATTCTAGAATATAGAAATAGACCAGCATAATGCCACCATAATAAATATTCAAATCAAATGTTTTAAACTAATTAATTTACTTTTTATAGATGTCATTAGTCAAAAACTTCAAAAACATGCTGTGCAATAAAAATTTTAAATATATTTAATGTATGTTTGTATATATATATATATACCTCCTTTTACTTCAACAATAAACCCCAATATATATACCTCCTTTTACTTCAACAATAAACCCCAATAAAAGAGCTATTAGAGCTTAATGGAGAAAACAAAAAAACTTATTTAATCTCAGGAAGTTTGGTAATTAGTAGTAATTGATAGTTTCCTGGTGATATCAAAAGCAAAGGTTATCTCTGTTTACATGGACAAAATATTATTTTTGTTCTTTATTAGAATAACAAGCCATAGAAAATATTTAATTCAACATATATATACATATGGCAGAATGTACTTTATGCAGTTTAACACAGGGATCTTTTATCAAAGCCCAATATGTCACTTATGGTGTTCAAATATTATTTAATCTTTTGAGCGACTAACCACTTGACTGACTGCAAGAAAAAACTCTTTTCATAACTCCTTATAGTTAAATTAAAAAAAGTATCAGATTTTGTGATTACCATGGTGAAGATTTAAGTACTTTTGTATTCTTATTTTACTTCTTTTCTAAAAATAGGTTGATATTCATTTAATTGGCTATCAGATAATTACCTGAAAAAAATAATAATAATAAGTCTAAACAAAACCTGAAAAAATGTTAAAGTTTGATCTGAATGTGACTCAAAGCCACATCAGTAACACATTTTTTTATAAACATGACTATATGTTTACTTTAATACAATAAAATATACAGTTTTTATTTTTAAAAAAATATAACAAGTATTAGATACTTTTTATAAAAAAGATGAAAAAACTAAATTTTTTTCAAAATAAATGGCAAAAAAATATTTCAGAAATATCTTAAAATTCAAACATCATTTGAGGGGGAGGGGACTTGGAGAAATATTCATTTAAACTCAGAATTTAATTCAACTATTGGAGTAATTTATAAAACAAAAGATAACAAAAATTATATGATAATATATTATTGGTTTTAATTAATTGTACAGATATCTTGAAAGCAGATCAAAATTTAATTTCTATTTTATTTAAAAAATAAAATTATTTGCTTCATAGTGCTAATTTTACTTGCTAATTTTTTTTTTCAGAATTGTTTGTTTTGTTACCCTTGACGTACAACATACAACAATGCAAGTTCTAATCAGAAGTATGCTCTTTTCAGTTTAGAACAGTGGTAGAGTAAAAGACTTGATGGCTAATGGTTTCCAAATCAAAGCTAAAGTCCAATCATGCGCAAGATACATAAGTCAGGAACTCTCATGAACTCTGCCTTATTTGCCTATTTTCCAAATCTACCAACTTATGAGCAACAATTACAATGATACTGATCTAATTTATTTCCACCCACCAGCATCACAAAGTTGTGACACAAAAAGACTCTTATTTGAACTTATTCATGTATAGAATATTATTGCTAGCGTGAAACCTTTTATATAACATCAAAATTATTTATATTCAATAAATGAAACAATGACTTAGATATTTAGAAATATATATAAGATTTATTAAGTTAACTTGAGATATATTTATGATTGATTGTAAACATTATTTGGGTTAAAATGTAAATAAAATGGATATTTATCTCCCTTAAACAACATTAATTTCTCTTATAATGGTATAAAACGAACGTATTTAATCAGCAATAACAAATAATTTATGGTTTTGTTCTAATGCGGCATTTATATGTCAATATTTTGCAGATTGTATGGGATACCTAAGATTTTTAATAATAGTGCTAGGCTACAGTTATTTAAAGTTCTTTAAATCCACCATTAATAAAACAACAGCACTTGAACCAATACATAAGTTTATTGAGTTTGATGGCAAACAGTAATTATGTTTAAGTAATAAAATAGTCTTTGCATTTGCAAAATAAGAATGTATGTGGGAAGCTAATTTGGAAATAATAATTATGGCAGCAATATCGTATCTGAAAGTGTGAATGAAATATAAAAAATGGCAATCCATTTAGCATAATCATAACAGTACGGTTTAGGAGCATTGATAGGCTTTAACGAGAATGAAATATGGGAGAGCGGTACATGTATGATGGCAATGGAAAGATCTATTCTGAGATCCAGGAAGGTGCTTCAATTCATAGTTAAAGAAGGTGACTCTCTGCAAATGTTGGCAGGGTCAGGTCATAAACAATGAAGAATGCGCTTTATTGAATTGCCATAGGCTGGACTTTTGCCAGAGCGAACCCTATGCAATAATATCTAGCACTGAAGAAGTCCAAAGAGGTTTGCCAAACCTTGTCCTTGGTATTGGAAGAAAAATGAATGAAGCACAAATATATATAAAACTAAAGGCCAGTATACACATAACGCTTGAATTAATATAAATATATATATACTTAAAACTAAGAAATAAAGAATTATCGCCTATCTTTATTGATAAAAACCCAGCATACCAGTATGATTTGAGTTACTACATGGATATGGAAGAATTACATTTAATGCTAATATAATAGCTTATAGAACTAAAATATCCCCCCTCCTTTATATTACTTTAAATTACACATAAACTTTCCACAACGTATGACTAATATAAATCTTTGGTTTTGAATGCTTTAATAAATAGATAATTTTCATATTATTAAATATATATAAAGTTGGTGGTGGTTAATGATTTCAAGAAAGTAATATTAATTTAATTCATATAAATATATTTAAAGTTTTTAGAAGTTAGCGCTATTATTTAATTAATAAAAAAAACATTTCTAAGAAAACGGATTTTTGCTTAGCTTTCTTTCGAAAATAACATTGTACAGTAATTATCAGATTCTGATTTTATTTCCCCAGACTTGCAGGCACCCACTATAATAAGAATAACAAATTTGTTTTAAAAAATACTAGATTAATCACCCTCTGAAAAGTAAGGAAGGTTTTCTTTTATTAAAAGAGATTGCATAAGCATTTGAGATTTTGGGGGAAATTATCGACATATAATTTAGTATATGAAAATATAAAATATCATAATGGAAAATAAAGTATTGCCGCATAGACATGAAATTAAGAAATAATAATTATTCAGGAGAGGTTTAATGTAGGAGAGATTACCGCTAAGTTATATAGAGAGAACAAGGGACAATTGACTAAAAGGTAAGAATTTTACAAATTAATTTATACTTAATATTAAATTTTACAAATAAAAAAGGCTTTACAAAATGTTTAACGAAACAGATAGGTGAAATTTAAAATTATTCACGGTAACTTTAAAAGTCTAACAGCATTTGAAATGATTACCTCTGTACAAACTTGGCTGTTCTTTTGATGTTTTTCAGATTTCCCTCGGAGAACTAGATCCAGTATTTCACAAACAGGCATATAATTATAGTCTATGAGTATCGGGATCCATGGGCACAGATTTCAGGGAAGGCCATCTCGAATGGCGAGAAAGGTGAAGTGGATTTACTCACGACACATTGAAATTAATGAACGCAAATTTTTTTGCAACTGTTCTCCTTGACTGTCTTAGTTCCTCTCTTAAATTAATTCATACAATCTATAAAAATGATTACTTTTTATACAATAAATGTTTGATGAAAAATTATCTAACCTATTGCAGAATACATTGTTTTGTCAATTTATCTAATATCATCGGCTACACACCAGCTGAGATCACATCAAAAAGAACAACTCAATTTTTATTTATTTACAACAATAGGATTCAATTTGATATTAAAATCTTAATATGAATTTTAGTGATAATTTAACTAAAATATTTTTATTATTTATGTAGGTATTGTAATCAAAGTCCTGTTTTCATATAAATATTTAAATCTACCAATATTAATCAAATATTATACTTATCCCCTTTTAAGAAAATGTTGATTTTTCATCAAAAATGATTGTATAAAAGATCCATAAATTTCTATTGAAATAGTAAATAAAATATTGTTAATATATGATGTTTACTACATATATTTATATATATATTAAAAGGTGTGAAGGTTGCCTTGACAGCAGTTACAAATATTGGTTGCTATATTTACTGTGAATGTTTAGGTGGTTACTGGTTGGAAATTAATTATATATATATATATTGTGCCAAGGCCAAATTGGCACATGTATATAAAATAATTTTGTCGTAAAAAATTATTAAAACAAAAAAATCTTCCGTAAAAGAGTTGAAATAAAAGTTGAAAAATAATTGATTAAAAGTGCGAAGGGGGATTTATTAAAGTTAAACTGAAGGTTTTCTAAAAAGGAAGTAAAGAGTTTATTATTATTAGTTGAAATACAATTTAGAAGCTTTAAAAAATATATATAAATCTCTTCATTTAAATTAAAGAAGAAAAAGTATTAAAACTAGTTTTGATGTGTAGAATAAAATTATATATGTGTGTGCAAATGTAAAATAAATATATCAGTATTAACCCTTTTCCCACCTCTTACGAGGCTCCTCGTCGACATCTGACGTCACTCTAACTCTGCCAGTTCTTATGCTAAAATATTCGTTTGACAGGTATTGAATAGGTTTTTAAAAGTTCTGTAAGATGGTGCCCTCTTCCGAATTATTTTACAAGTAAAAAATAAAAAAAAACGCATTTAAACCTAAACAAAGAAAGAACATTAGTTGTGATTGGTTGTTAGCATGCTCTCAGCCGAAAAAGACATTCTGATTGGCTGGAAAGAACAAAGAAACTGCCTGATCAAAGAAAATAAAGAAAAACACTGAGATTTTCATTTCGAATATGATTTAAAGTATTATAAAAGAATATTTTGAGAAATTACAAATTATTTTCAGAGAGAATACTAAAAAAAACAAAATTATTTTCGAAAAATATTGAAGATTTTAGTAAAAATATTTAAGATTTAGTAAAAAGAAATATTTACTTTTCTATAACGTAAAAGTCGACCTTTTTGTTTATATTATAGCTTTTATGTTGCCAAAATTGAATATTTTAGAATAAATAAATAGCAATTTATTTTTGAAAGAACTTTCGTTCTCTTCATAACCTAAAAAATTAGTAATATACTTTTTATAAACGTATCTGAGTTGAATTTAATATTATAGGTGAATATGTTTTAACAATAGGCTTTGTCTTCAGTTTGTGAGTTGGCCAATTAAAAGATTTGATTTTTACCTCATACAACCAATAATATAATTAGCGGTTAAAAGGTTAAATATTATAAATAAATGAAAAATATATTTAAAAAAACACAGTGGTGCACTACTAATTAAAGATATGAAAACAACATGTTTTGAAATAGCTACTACTAATTAAACAATCAATCAAAAAACACATTGTCATAGGATTATTTGCTAAAGAATTTCGACAACAGATATTTGCCGGAGGATATCAAAGGGAAAACACTTCATCGGTATAAATACTGAATATTTTATTGGACAGTTAAGAGTTTTATTCAGTCTAGTTTGTAGTGACAGTTTTGATAACAGTGCATTTCTATTATGAATCCAGAAACAAACATGCATTGTTGAGCAGCTTTTGGAAATATACGCTCGTGCTCCAGCCTTTTTAGTTCAACAAGATCATCAAAACCTGCCTGTGAAATAATGTTTGCATAACAACTCAGAAATCCTCTGTCAAACATTCAACTGTCTTCAAAATAAAACATATGGATTCGCACAAAATCTCTTCAAGAAATGTCCAAATCTAACCAGTTAGATATAATCCATCAGAAGCAGCAGAAGCAGCCAACAACAAGCAATATCTCCGTTCCCAAAAATCCTAGGTAAACATTTATTTATTATCATTTATACATAGTAGCCACTGCTGTAGTTCGCAAATATTCAGGATTCAAATTATATGAACTCTATCATACATAAAATGAACTATTGATGTGTGTGTTTAAGTTTCAAATGCTATTAATGCTTTATTATTATATTTGTGAATGCTATATGGTTTAATATGTGCGTGATCATTATATCAGTATATTAGATAAATTAGATAAATACCACATATTAATATGTGCGTGATCATTATATCTGTGTTATTAGTTAAATCAGATAAATACCAGTGTTCTATTATTAAAATCTACAAAAATATTTAAACTAGTCTAGAAATGTTAATTTAAAATGTGTGTGTATTATATTAAATTTATAGAATGTTTAAAATGATTTAATGTTAGTTAATAAGTTGTCTTTAAAACTTAAACTTTATTTGTCAGTCAATTCTTTTTACCAACCTTTTATTAATTCTTTCCACCACCAATTTTGTATAATTTATTACTGATTAAAATTAGACTAGGCTAGTTTATGGGATGGTTTCGAGCACTGGATTATGTGCCTACTGACCAAAGACGTTGTTTATTCTTTTGAATAGATAGCTGGCGCCTGGAGTTTACTCTGGAACAAATAAAGTGTTTGGATAGTAGGGGTTTGAATCTAGCAGCCAAGATGGGCCATTGTTGATAGTTAAAGCTATCAATAAGATCTCCCATTTTGCTCGAACATGCTGGTTCGTTCACGTAACCTTTATAAGATTATAAATATATTATGAAGGAGTTTGAAACCAGCCAAAACTTATATATACATATAAGTAGGTGGTTTCAGCAGTTCGACCCGGTACATAAATGGCTATACCCAACTTGGGGCTGGACCTAAGAAACAATAGTAAATAAATGCTTTGTTTCTTGTTTAAAAAAAGTTTTTCTATACAAAAGCTAAATTACATATGTTAAAGCGTTTTAATTTAAAAAAAAAAAAAAAGAATTGACCAAAAACTTTGTTTTCTTTAAATGAAGAGAGATTGATGTTATTTACATTGGTTAAAATAAATCATTATGTTAAATTAGAGACAGGTGGATGTTTGGGTGGAGTTAAAGCATTAAGATCGGGTAGAGAAAAATGGACAAAGGAGGGGTGGAGTCAGCGTGTATTTCCAGTTTAGAAAGAAATAAATAAAATAGAAATTAGTAAACTTATTAAAATAAAATACGGTATCAAAAATAATGATAAAAAGTGTTTAAAATTATAAATGATAAGAAATAAAGCCAAAATGGAGGCTCAAGGTAAAAATATAGAAAATATTCCCAACAAGGAAAAAAGAGAAATCATAGCTTTACTAACCAGCATGTTTGAAAAACAAAAAGAAACAGCCGAAGAATATAAAAAAATCGCCAAAGAGCTTAAAAACCAAAATAATGAAATGAAGAGTAAATTGGAAGGACAAGCTGAAATGCTTGAAAAGTTAAAGGACCAGATTGAAAGGGGCCAAAATAAAATAAAAAAAGAAATTAGGGAAGAAATAGAAGAGATTAAAACACAAGTAAAAAATCAAGAGATCGTAGAAGTAGATTTTGTCAAAGAAAATAAGGAAGTTGAGGTCATCAAAGAGTTAGTAGAGTCAGATAGTGGTAAATATAGTAGTTTGGAAATAGAAATTAAATTAGAATCAGATAGTGTTGCTATAGAGAAAGTAGAAACAAATGTAGATATAGAAGAGAGACATAAGTTCAAGGTAGAAGATAGCGTTGAAAAGTTTTTACAAAAAGTTAAAAAGGTTAAAGTAAAAGTTCGCATTTGTTTTAAACAGAGATTTAAACTGAAGAGAAATAATAGAAAGGAGGTCTGTGAAGCTTAAAGGTTTTCTAATTTACAAGGCAGAAAATAAAATGAAAAGAGAAAGAGATAAAATAAATTTTAATCGAAAGAGAGATGTGAGAATATGGAATATAATTTATATTAGTGAGATAGTAGAAAGAAAGAAAGAACCGCCAGACAAAAATTAAAAATATGTAATCTGACGGATTTGCCGGTTTGACCTAGCTATTAATGAACATGGACTTGGAATAATGGAAAATGCTTAACAATGTTTAATGAAACAAAATAAACCTATAGTTTGTCTTTTTAAACAAAATGTAAAAACGAGTATCAAGATAGTTTGAATAATTAAAAATGATTAAAGTTAGTCTTAGTAAAATAAAATAACAATCTTAGAGTTTAAAATGTCAAAGCATCTATAAAACAATTTATGTCAAAACCCTCGATTATGTCTTATCGATTATATTGATATCCCAGCTCATAAGTCTAGAACATAGCGGAGCGTGACGCAAACAAAATAAATGTGTAAATCAAAATAGACCAGCAAAATGAAAATGTTTTTTTTTTCAAAAAAAAGGGGGAGAGAGTAAAAATAATGCTTTAAAAATAAAAATGAAATAAATAAGTGTATAATGAAAGTATTAATGGAAATAAAACATTATCAAATAAAGTTTAAAAAAAGGTGTATTAAATTAGGATTGAAGTGTGTGCGAGTATTTGGGCAAGGAGATAAATTCCAGGCCTGACTTTTGTTGGATTAAGCCTTTTCTTGTGGTGACTTTGTTCTACAGATGGGTAGTGTGAAGAATAAATAATACTGATGATGATGTGCCAGTAGAAAAGTCCTGGCATATAAAAGTTAATAAATCTGGAGGAAAAATTCCCAATAACCAAATAAAATAAATATTTTAGTAAGTCAAATGTGCAGTAGAGATAGTCCTGCCATTCGCAATCTTAAAGTCCCTGTTCATGATCCATTGTATACACAAAAATGCCCATGCTGTAGTCACAACTTCCACAAGAAATTAAAAGTTGGTTTAAATCAGCACAAAATCTATCTATGTGTTTGAATTGCCTTATACTTTGCTGCCTGCTTCTCTTAATATTACATTTATTACCTAATGATGATAAAAACTAAAAATGCACTCTAGAAAAATAAGAATTTGAAGTGGTAAATACTTAGGAAAAGTGATCAATGCACATATTAATTAAGAAAAATGTTCGTAAATAAATAAGTAGGTCAAATAGTTAAAATAAAATCGATAAAATCAAGTTAAATAAATAAGCGTAAATAAATCTATAGTAAATAATAATGAATAATGACTCGTAATACACGCATGTTAAATAAAGATGTTCATAATGATTTACAAATAATATAAGATTAGTAATAAAATATAAAGTCAATCTAATGGTATTAAGAGTGTGTAAGTATACATGGGCATATACGCGCACATACACTGGTAATATTCGGTAAATACGATACCTTACGATGAGTATCTTAAATGTATTTATCCAGATATCCTTTTAGGTTATTTTCTTGGTACTGCTGCACTTTATGATGAGTGCAAAAAGGAATTTATTTATTATAGATTGTCCCTGTAAGCAAGTCCAGTAATAACTCGATATCTAGAATATTAGTTGGTGTAGAATTATGCTGCATGTATACACATGTGTAGGAATTATCTAAAATGATAAATTAATAAATCTTTAGAGTCAAGAATTAAAATTGCAAGAGATAAAATGGTCAAAAATGATGCATTTTACTCTAAAATGGAGGGGGTGTAATGTGCCAAGGCCAAATTGGCACATGTATATAAAATAATTTTGTCGTAAAAAAATTATTAAAACAAAAAAATCTTCCGCAAAAGAGTTTGAAATAAAAGTTGAAAAATCATTGATTTAAAGTGGGAAGGGGGTTTTCTTAAAGTTAAACTGAAGGTTTTATAAAAAGGAAGTAAAGTGTTTATTATTATTGGTGAAATACAATTTAAAAGCTTTAAAATATATATATAAATCTCTTCATTTAAATTAAAGAAGAAAAATAATTTTAAAACTAGTTTTGATGTATAGAGTAAAATTATATATGTGCATGCGAATATAAAAAAATGTATCAGTATTAAATATTATAAATAAATGAAAAATGTATTTAAAAAAAAACACAGCGGTGCGCTACTAATTAAAGATATGAAAACAACATGTTTTGAAATAGCTACTACTAATTAAACAATCAATCAAAATACACATTGTCAAAGGATTAATTGCTAAAGAATTTTGACAACAGATATTTGCCAGAGGATATTGAAAAGAAAACACTTCGTTGGTATAAATACTGAATATTTTATCGGACAATCAGTTGAGACAGTTCAGTTGAGTTCACAAATCAATTGAGTCAGTTAATTTTAATCACTTAAGTTGATGGTATTCAGAAACAAGATGCAGTGCTGAGAAGATTTTGGGAAAACACGTTTTTCTCCACACCCTGATGTCTGATGAAAACAGCAAGATCTACCCATGAAATAATGTCAGCATATCTTAGAAAATCTCCATCAGTATCTAATTGCCTCCAATAATAATAATCATGAAGAATAATGAAGCTCATCAAGGAAATGTTCCAGCCGGCTGGAAGTATTTGTAATGGAAATATCCTCACCGAAAGCAGCAACCAAAGAGAACAAAATTCTACGTCTACATTCAAAATCCTAGGTAAACATTTATTTATTATCATTTATACATAGTAGCCACCACTGTAATTCATAAATATTCAAGATTCAAATTATATAAACTCTATCATACATAAAATGAACTATTGATATGTGTGTGTAAGTTTCAAATGCTATTAATGCTTTATTATTATGAGTTAATATGTGCATGATCATTATATCAGTGTTATTAGTTAAATCAGATAAATACCAGTGTTCTATTATTAAAATCTACAAGAATATTTAAACTAGTCTAGAAATGTTAATTTAAAATGTGTGTGTATTATATTAAATTTATAGCATGTTTAAAATGATTTAATGTTAGTTAATAAATTGTCTTTAAAACTTAAACTTTATTTGTCAGTCAATTCTTTTTTACCAACCTTTTATTAATTCTTTCCACCACTAATTTTGTATAATTTATTACTGATTAAAATTAGACTGGGCTAGTTTCTGGGATGGTTTCGAGCACTGGATTATGAGCCTACTGACCAAAGACGTTGTTTATTCTTTTGAATAGATAGCTGGCGCCTGGAGTTTACACCAAAACAAATAAAGTGTTTGGATAGTAGGGGTTTGAATCTAGCAGCCAAGATGGGCCATTGTTGATAGTTAAAGCTATCAATAAGATCTCCCATTTTGCTTGAACATGCTGGTTCGTTCACATAACCTTTATAAGATTATAAATGTATTATGAAGGAGTTTGAAACCGGCCAAAACTTATGTATAAGTAGGTGGTTTCAGCGGTTTGACCCAGTACAATATATATTATTGCAGCTAAAAAAAATAGTAATAATCAATAAAAATAAATAAATAAATATATATATATATATTCTACTTTATCTAAATAAAAATAAATAAATAAATATATATATATATATTCTACTTTATCTAAGGTTAAACTTGAAGTAATTGTTTAATATCACTAATAGCTGTAATATCATTAAAAAATAAAATAAGCATTTACAAAATATATTTGCTTAACATAGATTCCAGTTCATCAACTAATCAAATGAGAAGTCAGTGCAGCCATCTTGCAAGCAAGTAGTTGGTTGCAGGTGGTTGTTATGGGTTCACCTCCTGGTCAATGCTATGACATATGAAAAATAAAAACAACTAATCAATAATTTAACATATTCATTTTATATAGTATAACTTGCAGTGACAATTCTCTTAACAACTAACTCAATGCAATGGCCTTAATTTTCAAAGAATAAAAGTTTTAGTTCTAAGAAGCAGTTTATGTATATATAATGTACCGTTTATCAGTATCTTTTGGTTTATATGTTTAAATTAAACATATTCACTCTGATAATTCATTTATTAGAATATGTCAGGAATTTCTCGCAAAAGTAATTATTTTTCTTGATCACCCAACCCAATTTAATGTGACTAACTTTTACTAATAGTTTCAGAAAAAAGCAGTTTTTAATTTATTTATCAGATGCCAGAATTGTGATGTGATGCACTATGCCTTCTTATACGGAATCAGGGAGTCAGGAATCTCTCTGCAATTATGCCCAGAGAAACCTGTTAGCCACTTTGACTTTCCTTTCCATTCCCCACCCCAGATTATCTCATATTTTTGTCTACCCTGCACCATTTCATTTTCACAACATAATCTTTGTCAACTTTATGGCCTTTATATCTAAAATCCTTTTATCTTTTCTCAAACCCAGCATAAAAACCAATAAGCCACTTTTTGTATAATCACTTTGTTTATATTTATTCTTCCACAACTTCATTATTTGTACCCTCTCTGCTTTCGGACATTTACATTCAATTAACAGATCACTAAATTTTCTGTGCCTTCCTTACACAACTTGCAGACTAAATCATCCATATTTTTCCATTTAAGTGTATATTCCCTTATTGTGATCCCGTTCACATCTTAAACAGTAAACTACTTTTCTTGCTATCATCATAAATTAACTCATACCCAATATTCTATTTACTTCTATAAATATTTAAACTCTTTTTACTCTCCATACTATCTCTCCACCTTTCCAAATTCCTATTCTTTATTAATGCATCTATTTTTCTATCCCATTTTTTAACACTCAGCAATTCTTCTAACACAATCATCCCATTTTTTGTATAAGTATACTGACATAAATTCTTTATCTAAATATTCTGCATATTGCATTATCTTTATCACCCATATTGTTGCCTGCCCTTTATTCATAATCCAATTAAATACTATTTTGGTTATTCTTTTATTATTCATAAACTTTAATTTACTGAATATTTTAATTTTGCTTTTTACATCTCTCATATAAAAGCTTGACCATCCCATTTCTCCTTGAATTGCCTCCTTTGCCATCCACACTTCTGCATCTAATGCATGTCTTTTTATTTTTGTACTTTTTCTAAGTAATTTAACACCCCTTTACTAACACATAATGCACCATATGTTAACCCTGCTACTACAACTCCTTTCCATACAATTCTAGATACATCATATTTATTATATGAAAACACTATTAATTTCTTTACCAAACCCTTTCTTGTCTTTGCTTCATTTACCAATTTTTTCTCCTATTCATCCAAGCAATTTTTCTGATTACTTAAGATGATTTCCAAATAACTATATCTTTACACCACACTTAACTTTATATCCCCCGATAAAAATTCTACATCTTCTCTTTCCCCAGTATTAACCATCATTACTTTTGATTTTTCTTCACTAAATTTAATCCCATATCTTAACTCACCCTTGCACATGTACTCAGCATAACTTCCATATCTTCACTTCTTTCTGCACACAAAAAAACATCATCTGCAAATAAAAGATCTGACAATGTATATACTCCCTTGTCATCTATTAATGGTATCTCTACTCCTCTTTCTAGTCTTTCTATTGCTCTCTCCATTTCCTCAAATACAATAAAAACAAAATAGGTGACAGAGGACATCTTTGCCTCCATCTCATTTTTAACTTTAACTGATTCTATATTTCCTAATTGATACATATAGTAATTATTTTCATATAATTTCTTAATAATATCCACTAAAGCTCCATCCATTTCCAAATTTACTAAACTTACCCATAATCTATTTTTATTTACTCTATCATACACCTTCTCTCTATCTATAAAAACTATATTCTATATGCGAATCCACTGGCACCTTATCTATCTTTATTCATCGCTATTAAATGAAAATTTGCTGCACTCTGGAGGATTGTATTTTTAGATACAGCATTGGCAATTTATTTGGGCAAAATAATAAAATTTAATTCATAATACGCTAATACTAAAATATAATTAGACAACAAAGTAAATTATATTCATATGATTTATTAATTCATAAACATATTAAATATTTCTAATACTAATGAGAGAAATTAATAGAATATTAAAATTAAGTGATTATTAAAAGATAATGTTCTGGAAACCAATACTATTTATAGTTCATGAAGGTGATCACTTCTAGTACATGAAAAAAGTTTCTTACTGGTTTCAACTGTTCAATTATAGCACTTTGAGAATTATCATGCATGGTTTTTGTCCTTAGTAGGATCTGTTGTGTGATCTCCTTATTATAGCTGGTAGGAAGTTCAGGATTCTAAGATTCAGGTAGGTGATGAGCTTCATTCATGGCACTATTACAACTTCAGGAAAGCAAATGAACTCTTTTCTACTCACATATGGTATAACGGCTTAGTACACTGGTGAAAATATCTTGGTACACTTTATTAGGGTCCTTGAACAAAATACAAAATCAGTTTATATCAAATTATTATTAGAGGTCATGCAGAACACCAGATACAAGATGAAGAAGATAAATATGTGTCTTTCCCCAGATCTTTTCTTTGTTTACCCCTTCCTAATTTTTAGTCTACCATGCACATCCTGTTTACATCTTTTTAACTTTGACCAATTTAATGTATTTTTGTTTACAATGTCACCTTTTTTTCCATTTGGAATTATGGTAAAAGAATGCTGTATCCTTAGTTTTAATTAATGAGACTTGTTTTATGATAAGATCTCCATTTGGAATTATGGTAAAAGAATGCTGTATCCTTAGCTTTAATTAATGAGACTTGTTTTATGATAAGAATTTGTATTATCTTGGTAAGAATCAAAAGTAAAATTTAGTTATTCTCTTTCTCTTTTTTTTTTTTTAACTAGAAATTATAATTTACGTTGTCTAAAATAAATCAAATTGTATTTATAAAAATACTATTCTCTCTTTTAAGAAATTTAATAATTTCATTTTTAAATTGCCAATGCCAGTGGTGTTACTGACCTCATTGAAAAAATTAAAAGATTGAAGTGGAGTTGGGCTGGACATATTGCTAGAAGAGATGATAATAGATGGACAATTGAAATTTTAAACTGGATTCCAAGAGATTATAAAAGACCCAGAAAGAGATCACATGTGAGATGGATGGATGAAATAAAAAAGTGTGCAGGGGTTAGTGTAGAGAAGAGAAGCTAAAGATCAAAGAAGATGGATTAAACTTGGAGAGACCTTTATCCTGCAGTGGATTGATAATGGTTGAAGAAGATGATGATGATGATATTGTTTATATATGTGTAAATTGTAATGGAAAAAAAAGTGAATATAATGAAAAAAGATTAGGCTAAGCTTTTTTATTTAAATTATCTATACTGGTTAGAATTCATTAAATATTATATTTTCTTAAACAGATGACAATCTTAGGAAACAGAATTTGGTGCAGTGGTAGACTTAGTGCTCAAATATCATATGATCTCCCAAGCAAACAATCATTTGATTGTTTATTTTGACAACATAAATATCTAAGCTAAAATCTATTAAAAATATTTTTGAATAAGTGAATAAATTTATTTATTTTGATTGAGAAACAAAACAGATATTAGGGATTTAGAAAAAATTGCAAACTTAATTTTATGTATTAATACAAGATTAAGACATGGTTAAAGTTAACTCTCTTTCAATCCAATTTTATTCATTAACATATTAATGGTAATAAACTTGGATAATAGTAATTATTATTTATTATATTAGAATTTTAAAAAGATTAGTAAATTATTTTTGCATTCAACTTTTATATTGTAACCTTTTGATTGGTTATCCATAGTAAAAGTAAGATATAAAATGTATAATATAGTCAACATTTTAAATTTAAAGAATATATAATTGTAATGATATATATTTGGAAACATGACATGCATAAATAAATGAATGTATAAATTTTAAAGCTGAAATTCTGTTTAGATATTTATAATTATTTGTATTATAAACCATTATTTAATTTCAATACAATAGTTTTTAATCAATACAAACATATTTACTTATATAGATTTATTAGATTTAGTAAAAGCTGTAATGGTAATGAATTTAATCTTAGGTTATTTAAATGACAATGATCCTTTAAAAAATAGTTATACTACTCTGTACAGAATTCTAGTAAATAAGAAAATATATTTGTTACAAGATAATTTATTTTAAAATAATAATAATAATAATAATAATAATAATAATAATTATTATTATTATTATTATTATTTAAATTTATAAATATCTATTATTAAACTTCTTATTTGAAATCAATTAATAGTATCACATATTAAAATCATAATTATATTTAAAATTTCAGTTTTAAAAATTATTTAAGTTAATTTAGTTTGTAAAATATTTATTAATAAACAGAAAGAAAATTATTTAAAAATTTGCTAGTTGATTTTAGATACTGACCAATAAAATTTAATTAATTAGTTTTCTGTCATCACTTTGTCAACAGTATTTAAGATGAAATAGCAGATGAACTGGGAAATCAATTCATTAAAAAGTAAAGTGAATAACTGTTTCATTTAAGTTCATAAAAAGTATAAAAAATTTAAGATATTTTATTTTTTAAACCAGTAAAGGTAATAACTAAAAGCTGCATAAGGATATAACATATTTTAATAGTAATATTTAAAGTCATGGAGTGAGTTTAAACCAGTTTCTTTGTCATGATTCTAATTACAGTCTTGAAAGTTAACTCATAATTAAAATAATGGCTAAAGGAAATTTAAAAAAAAAGTTAAAGATATTATTATCATTAGGAAAAACCATGAAAAAGAAATATAAACTACAGTTATTTAAAGAAAAATATAGCTGCTAACATATAACAGAACATTTGCTTATGTTTACCAGATTAAAAAGTTTTATTAGTTATGTATTAAATCAGAGAAACAAGTATAAAGTACAGAGATATAAATTTCATAAACTTATAAAATTAATTTGTTAGATTTTAAAATAATTACTTCATGGATAATTAATTTAAACTGTGCTTTATGCAAAAAAGTGAAGCTTGTAAAATATTATTATAGTGTTTAGCCATATAACTCTTTAATAATATTTTACAAGCTTCACTTTTTTGTGTAAAGCACAGTTTAAATTACTTATTACTCAAAGGTGAAGTAGAAAACTAGTATTTTATTTCATGGATAATTATAAGTCTAGTTGAAACTAATTCCCTTTTTGAATTAAATAACTGATATGTTATAAATAGCTTTAAAAAATTAAAAGAAGAAAATATTTAGCATATTTAATGAGTAATAAATTGTAAAATGGTTAAGCATAAGAATCAATATTTATTGTGTTTTATATAAGATAAAATCTTATTAAGATGAAGATTATATTTATATTAGCAAATAAACTTATCTTATCATAAGTAAAAGAATATTAAAAGGATAAAAGATAACAGGAAAGTCTGTTTAATCTTTTATTAATATTATCAATAATAAAGATGATATATTACAGTACTATAAAGTTATCTGAATATAAGAAACTACTAAATAAAAGTAAAATGAAATGATAAGTTGAAGTGAAGCTTACTAATAAACTAACTTAACTTATTCTAAAGTTTTTTAACATGGAAAAATTAATGTTAAAATTTATTGTGAATATTCATTAAACTATTTTGTTATTATATAGTTCCAGAGTATATTTATGTGCATTTAATTTTAAACATGTCAAAATCGAAAAAGTAATTAAGGATGCATCCGATTCAGAAACTTTTATCTAGTTATTGTTATGATTATGTTTTAAATGTTTTACTTAAATGTACATGTGTTTTGAGTAAAAGGGAGACGAGAAACATAGAACTTGTGAGAAATTTTGAATAATCAATTGGGTTACTGTGGTGATGCTAAACCAGGAGATAATAGTTCTCTTTTCTTACAGTAAATTACTAAAAATTTTTAAATTTTAGAATGTGTTCTCTTGATATGTTGACTATATTTATTAATATTGTCTTAAAGATACGATTTGAAGCTAATGAAATTACATAGCGCATAATATTATAATGAATCACTTAAGAACAGTTATATAAAGTTAAAAATATTTTTTCATATGGTTGCAAAAGCTGGCCATAATAAATAACACAGCTATAAATATTTAAAAGTATGTTTAATAATTCAATTTTAATTGTCTTAAAATTTATAGTTAAATAAATATTATATTTAAATTTATAAACTATATTTAATAATTATAATTAATGTCATATATTTTAAAAGTAATCTTTATGATAGTGAAAGTTATATTTAATTCTATATTTTCCAAATTATTTTCCAAATTTTATATAATTATATTATTTTATTTAATACAACAAAGTGTGGCAATTTATTATTTATTCCCAGACAAAAAAAATCGGATAGTCTGTCATGATTATTAATCATGTGACCGCAATATAATAGTTACACACTTGCTTGCTAGAATTTGGATTAGTCAAGTTCAAAATATTGTAAAATTGCATTATAGAATTGGATTAAATTATTACCTATCATAAAAATAAATATTAAATATTAAGTTAACTATCGTATAACATGTTTAAATAATGTAATAAAGACAAGTACAGTTAATAAAAAAAAAGTTAAATATTTTGTTAAAATAAAAATAGATAAATTAAATATTAAAAGTGGAATAATTTATTAAATATTGTTTTTAAAAGTTATTTTTAAAATATTTAAGTAATTTAGTAAAGTAATAATTGATTTAAAAGTTATATTTTAAATAATATTTTTTTAAGTTTTAATACGTCATAATTTTTATTTTGAAATTTAATTGTGTAAGTTTGCAACATTATGCAAATTTGATATCAAACTAAAAGTAAGGATTAACCAATAGGATAAGGTATTCTTACAGGGTGTAAATACCATTGCAGGTTGATTTATCAGTGGGTGATTAATAATATTAAAGGTAGCTGGATGCTATCAAGCTATCCAGAAAATTTGATTGTAATTTTTTTTATTTATTATTTTAGTCAATTTTACACAGTGCTCTAAGTACAATTTTATTGCAAAAAGCTAATTGATATTTAAAAGAATTTGCAAAAGAGAGTTTAAACTAAAATATATTTAATAACTTCATTAAATATGTGTTGCTAATTTTAAAGTTCGTTGCTGAAGTATTTTGTCAAATCTAATTTTGAGAACGATAATAAAATGGGTTTAAGAAGTAAAATATATTCAATTTTATAATATTTTAAATGTATATAATATTTATTGATACAGTTTCATTGATACTGAACAAGAGAACTGTTCTGATGAATAAAATAGCAGTATGGACATTAGCCACAAGAAACTTAAATGGAAAAACTATTTGCAGATCTACAAATGTAAAAGATGCATTATTTTATATGATAAGATAAGTTTGTCCAGAGTTAAGAAACAATATGAAATAGTATACTTTATGATAATTTTATGAAAATCATCATATTAAAGAGCAAATGTTATATCCTTTTTGAAGGAAACATTTTTTAAAGAAAATATTTTACAAGAAATTATTTAGGAAAAAGACTCACAGAGAATATTTACTAAAGCGTATGTAATATAAAACCTAAGTCTAAAAGGGTTAATACGCCTTTATAAATTTTGTTTGAGCCACAAAAGAAATTAGATATGTAATGAAATGCTAAATAAGTACTTAAAATAGAAATAAATTTACTAAGGAAGAAACCTATAAGAAAATAAATATGATTAAATAAAGGATGGAACCATGGAAATATATATTACGCAAAAGTTTATCGGATAAATTTAAGTTAAACCAAATAAAACAGGTGCATCATTACGCCGATATGGGAAATTTATAGAAAGCTTATTAGTTATTTTAGTATTATGATTTCAATAATTATCTTTCTGGTTCTGGAATCCATAAACTATTAATCTATAAGCTCTTCTTGAGGATGGTTGATAATTCTTTGATGATTTCAAGATTTAAAAAGGCATTATTTTTTTTTACTATGTATTTTTTTTAAAAATTGCTCACTGCCACCTGCCCGACAAATTGTCTTGTTCATCTACATCCTTAGCAATGGGGAAGTGAAGCTGAAATAAGTACTCTTGAAAGACATTCAAAAAAAAAAACTTTTGAAAAAGAAAATGGGAAATATTGAACTACGGAAAAATATCGTTTTCATCTAAGTTTGTATAATATCTTTTAATTTATTTACTATTTGTATTTTAAAATGTAAATTTTTGATTAATAAGAATATAGGGAACATGAATATTAATTATTTATGGTATTAGATCCTATAGTATAATATTTAATAGTTTAAATTAGAACATTTAAAATAAAAACATGGATTTTTTATGTATCGATGTTATTATATCTAGTTGGAAAAGACTAAAGTATTAATGATGAGCTGTCACTTGGTAACACTATCAGATTATTGATATTTATTACTTGATATATTTTCTTTTTTTCTTTTTTTGCAGATTGCCTATGTAATAATGTATGATGTACGAATGTTAAAATATATGCATTATACAACACTTTTAAAATTATGAGATAAGGATTTATTTTGGGAATATGCATACTATAATTTTATAATGGTAATATAACACACATGGTGATGAATATTTATGTGATTCTTTTTTAAAGAACTTTCATATTATTGGATGATCAAAATATTTATGTGATTAGTTTAGAATAAGAAAGTAAAGCAAACTTTTCTTATGGATTAGTAAGATTGCTCTAATTATAGTTGAATTTTGTTATTATTTGAATATGTAAGCTAGTAATTTGTCGATGTAAGACCTGATAAATCTTTAGGAAATAAAAATAGGATAGTGACCTGGTATTAGTAATATGGTGAGCATGAATCCAGGAGATTATTAAGTTAGGATATTTAGGGAATATGAATAGTATTTTATAATATTTGTAGATGTGCAATGCAGTTAACAAAGCCCTGTAATTGTATATTTGTTTTGGACAGTGTTTATTTTCTTGGAGTATTGATGTTCAATAAATCTGAAGGAATAGCTTGTCATCATTTATAGTATTTGAGGACATTAGACAGAATAGGTCATGCTCTCTAGCTTTATAAATACACTGTGCCATAGGTATATGTTTATTCGATATGAGTTGCATGGTTATACTCTAGTTTTTCTCCCCATCCTACAAATCTATTTCGCTATCTAGATTTCAAAAGGTAGCTACATCATACAGTATGGTATATTTAAAACAAAATAATAGATGATTTAGAGTTAAAGATATGCAATTGTTTGGAATGAGATGAGTTCATTTACTTGTATGAAGAAATAGAATTTGTATGAATTGGAATTGAAAATCAATGGACTTCAAACAGAAAGAATCATAAAATATGTTATAGATTTATATTTATTTTGGAAATAAATATAAGATCTTAAGAATAAAATATGTAAAGCAAAGTTGCTTTTGGAAAATATAAATAATACTAAAATATTCATGTCAATTTTTTTAAAAATGAGTACTCATATTTTTAATATAATGCTATAAAGAAAAAACAGTCCTACACAATAAGTTTAGATACAATTTATATTTATTCAATAATAGAGAATGTATCAGTAATTATAGTTATATAGTATTATAATATTGTTATAATGGGATGTAATATAGTTAAAAAAATACGAATGTGATGAATAATAAAAATTATCCATGATTTAAAAATAAATTATCAATAGATATTTTACAGAGATATTGCTAATACTGCTAAGTGAAATTGTTTAGGAGAAAAAAGATATCCATGTTTCGATTAGTATTTTTTATGTTTATCCGCATTTATGTTTATGCTTGGATGTTTTAATAAAAAAAGAACATACTTTGTAATAATAGCTAAAGGATGTAAAATATATTTTGAGTAAGCATTAAAATAAATGTGGCTTTTTTTTATATAAGATTGATCAATCAAGGATTAATAATATTGTATTATTTTATCTTTTTTTATATTTAAGTCAGGGAGCAGCACTTAATGAGGTTCAACAGAAGAATGTATAATGGTACAAATCTTTTAAGATATTTTAAATGTACATATTGTAAATAAGTTGTTATGTTGTTAATGTATTAATAAAACTTTGTTAAAATTTGTTTTTTCAAAAATTTGTGTGTCTAGGATTGTTTATTCCTCCACTGTTTCTGCATGAGATCACAATATATCCATAATAATAGAAACAAACATAATTTTGCACAAAAGATAAATAAAGAATTATTTTAAGAATTCAAATATTTTATTGGTATTCATTTAATGGGGCAAACGTAGTTTTACATTATCTTATGGTCATAAATTAGTTATCACAATAATACATTGAATTAAGAGCAAGGTCCATTTCCACACACTTTTGTTTACCAGATTATCAAATGCTACCACGTATTTATTATATTATTACATGAAGATAAAAGATTATATTATATTATTTTATTATGGTAATAAAAAATGTAGTGAAAAGAAAAGATA
>JAQFVV010014556.1:0-33219 GCA_028023455.1 Epiperipatus broadwayi
TTAAAATTTGAAAATTTTCTATCTTAATACACAATGAACACTGATTATATATATATATATATATGTGTGTGTATGTGTGGAAAATGATGATCTAGACCAACTGATGAGTGATGTTTCAGCATGAAATACATATTTTTGAGATCATTCTCTTATTCACATGGGTGTGGTCATGTGTATTGGTTATATAAGATGGAAACAATAGCTAAATGAAGCTTAAAAGTCTGTGTTAAAATACCCTTTAATTATAACATATCATAACTAAAATATATCCATGTATTAAGCTATTATAAAAATGTTCAGTTGCAGGAACAATGTGAATAGACGTTAATAGATTATGGAGACTTCTGGATGAATAAATGTAAGTTGACCATCCAGGATATTTCTTTAGCACTGAAATTATTATTGTTTCAATTAGTATTACAACTCAAATCATCTTATAATTGTTGTTATGTATATATAATTCAAATATGAAAATTATAAACCTCTTCCACATTGACTTATTATGATATTTAATGTTGTAAAACTATGGTGTAATTATTTCACTCTTTGAAATTTGATTTCTCTTATGTTTAATATTTGAATATAAAGTATTTTGTTCATTATGTTGAAATACTATTTGTGAGATTTTATCCAGCTGGTGAATGACATTAAAATATGAAACATCCCACAGGATCTTATTGATGGAACTACATGATAGCAGAAGTGTTTTTATTATGCAAATTTTGATTGACTGGTTTACTTAAATATTTTTTTGAGTATATAATTTTGATATGTAACAACAGGCATATTTTAATGATATAGTATTATATATTATTTAATATAAAGGATGTTTAATCATGTTTTTTTTTTTTTAATTTGCAGGATCAAATTGTCCTAAGAGCTATCAGAGATGCAAATGTTCCAAAATTTTTAAGTGATGATTTAAAACTTTTTAATGGCATTGTATCAGATCTTTTCCCAAAGACTGTGTAAGTATTGTTTAAGGATAGTAATTTGTTATTAAAATAATTTGTAGATTTTATTTTTATCCTTATTGGTCATAATAAATTAGTGTCAAAAATTTGTATACTCCAACATTGAAAGGTCACTGTTTCATTACAATTATCTTTCTATTATTATTCACAGTTTTTAGTGAAAATGTGTTTTTTTATATATTTAATAAACTAAGAGTTATATTAACATAAAAAAATCTCAGAAAATTTCAATTATATTAAGAGTGGACTCCATTATTTAATCTAAATAATGTAAAATTGTTTCCAACATCATTTTCAAATGTAGAAAGTTAATTTTTTTCCTTTCTTCCCATTTTCTATTCTATGTAACCTCAAAGTAGTTGGTCTAACACATAAAAGTTAAGATACCCACTTCAGGATCAAAGGCCACTCCAACAGGTTTTTTTGAAAAGGAACAGTAAAAGATACATAAGTTTTGAATTATATGATGAAATTTGAACTCATACTTCTATTATTGTGTATCTCAATAATTCTCTAATTCTAATATTTTCATTTTAAAAACTTCCTTCGTAATTAAAAGTAACACCATTTTTGTTTAAGGCTTAAATAAATTTATAAATTGCTAAATACAAGAACAAAATTTTCTTTGAACTGAACGTTTTAAATCTCCAGTTTAAACGGATGTGGTCAAGCCATATAATACTCAGTTTAATTATCTTAAGAGATATCTTCATTATTACCACATATAATATTAAAATCAATGTGCTTAATATTATTTAAAACAAAATCAGAATTCCCACCTCTATAATGGTTTATCCCACCAATATTATAAAGTCATATTAACATATCTAAAACGTAATTAAAATGAGTGCAAGTGACGTTCTTTGAAAAAATTCAATCGAGTTAATTTGGAGTGAACAATTTTCAAATTGTGAGGTTTTGCTTTTTTTTAACAGCTAACAAGTGATTGTTATCTGGATTGCACAAAGAGAAGATAAATGTAAGAAAAAATATTGGTCTAAATGATTGCATTTAAGTGAAGGTCTAAAATGTTTAATTTCTGAATTGTGAGTACGTTCATATATTTAATAATATTTTAAAATAATTTATTGCCTTTTATTCCAATGTGTGTCTTCATAGTAATTATCATCCATAACAAGCCACTCAGTAATGAGTACAATCTTTACAATGGCATAAGACAATATATATATATATATATACACCTTTTATCACCAGTAACGTTGGTATATCAATATTTAAATTTTTTATTACGGATGAACCTGCAAAATATGTCATGTATATAATGATAAAGAATAACAAATTGAACGCAAGTTTAGTGATAAATATCTATTAAACATAAATATGCCTAATGTTTTCCTGAAGGTTTGTGATCATGGTGTTTTAGTTGTATTTAGATGTTTAGAATATTTCCATCATTTAATATGAGCATTGAAGGTCTTTAGAAAAATTTAGCTCTATTTAAATATACTAAATACATTCAACTGTTAATAATAGCACACAGAATAGCCTTTGGCAGGGTGACTCAGTTGGTTGGAGCATTATCTTAAAATCCAATATTTCAAAGATTCTAAGGGGCCAGGTTTGATTTCCATCCTAGTACTGCCACCGGTAAGGCCAGCAACACCTGAAGAAGAGGGGAGTGTAATACCTTTTGAGATGTTGTGCATATAATAACCTGTGTGCCATTACTAACAGTTGAACACATTTGGAATATTTAAATATGGTTAAATTATCCTAAAGATATTCAATACTCATACTAGATGATTGAAATGGTCCAACATATAAATACTAATAAATATACCTACATTTATGACACACATTTTATAATGCTAACATTTTAACGTTTTAACAAAAAAGTTGATTTTTGTAAAAATGTGTAATCATCTTTTCTATTTATAGCTCGTTATTTTATTCTGTATAAAGTTCTATTTTATCAAATAATTAATGTTGTATTTTTTAAGAACGACTTTGAAAAATATCATTATAACATAAATGAAATCTGTCTTACCCACAAAAAGCTTGATCAGGCTTATCATAAAATACTTTAGTAAAAATTTTGTTAATATTACAATATGGTTCTACTATGGAATATTAAAATTCAACTAACTAAACATATAAATTAATCTTATGATGTTGCCATTATATTTATAAAATCTTAGAACAGACTACTAAATGAAATTTTTAATACCATTACAACATACTAGTTGAGTGTCAGACCTTCAAACCCTGAATTGTGAATTGATCAAAATATCATATTTATATACAAATAATTAATTTTTAATGCAAAATATCTTTTTTATATAAAATTTTATTTTTAATGTATAAATACAACAGAAGAATATTAGAATGTAAATTATATTTAAAAAAAAAAAAAACCTAGGTATTCAAATTGATTCACATTTTCGAGATGATAGTTGATTTCTACCAATGCTAATGATGGCTAAATATTTTTCCATCAATCTGTTAAAAAAAACTTAAAGACATTGAACATTAGCAGTTAAACAAAAGTCATTGTAGGTAAGAAAGTTTTTAGAGCATCTTTGGAATTGCCAAAAATAAACAGTTATGAACATATTGCAAATCAAAAATAAACATACAAATAATAATTCTTATTTATATTTGAAATTGATTTAAAATGAAAATTCTACCCTCAAAGCTTTGATACTTACTTTGTTAAGCATTGGTGGTCGAGTGGTCAGCATAGCTGCCTTACGAGCAGATGTATCGGGTTCGCAGTTTCACTTCCCAGCTGATGCTTTGACACATAAAAAAAAAAGCTTTGATATTTCCTGATATCTCTATTTAAAAGTATTTCAAATACCAGTTTTATAAAAATAATAAAGAAAGGTATAAATAATCCAAGACTTGCTTCTACACCACTTTTGATTTCAAAAGTCTCAGATTTATAAAAAAACATTTCTATCATTCCATTATCTAGTATTTAATATTATAAAGAACCAAATAATTTCAAATATAGTCTCACACCCGTAGTCAATGTTTGCTAGTAAATAATTATTTTTGGTTGCCTTTTTAACTATATGGCACATTCAAATATCACATTTATAATCATAATAAATAACTGAATCTTTTCAATATTTTCTTTTTTTTTTCAGAAATTATAATTTATTCCTGTAGACTATATAAAAAAAGAATGATTTAAGCACTAGTAAATACTAACCCAATAACATTCATTATGTATACTCTTTTTAATGAGTATAACCACTTTCCAATCTAAAATAAATTGTGTATCTTGAGTGTAATACTGAGAAAAATTCATCATTGTATGAATCAGTAAATCATGTCAAATTAAGTGAGAGGAGATGTGAATTGAATAATTAAACAATGTGCCCACTATGTTTTAATGCAGTCACAGAATGGAAGACTTTGAAGCTCAAAATCACTGCATTGGAACCCATTGTCATTTAAATTATCTAAACTTTGTATGAACTTCAAGGAAATAAATAATTTGATTATTTTTTGGAGAATATCACTTTGTCACCTTTTTACTGAAAAAATCTATTTATCTTCATTAAATTTTAAAAGCTTATTTGTCTTAAGAATTAATGGGAACAATAAGACTCATAAACCCACAGTTTGAAATTGGTAGACTAAAAGTTTCCTGATAAAATAATGACAAGACATAGTTAGATACAATAATCTGATGTCTGCCAATCAAATAAATTCATGACATGATTTTTATCAGGATTTTAGTTCAGGGATCAAATCATTTCAAAGTAAATTAAATCAGTTCGGTGTACATTAATTGTCTCCACATATTTTTGTTTACATAGTAATAAAATATTTATTACATATACCATCATTAATATATACAAATACAATGCTCTTCAATATGTATAATGCTATTAATTAAAAAAATCTATCATCACCCATGATTAATATGTAAAATTGTATTCGGTTTCGTTGGCCTCATTATCTTCATTGATTAACGTCAATATATCATTTGTCCTGACATATAGAAAAAGTTGATATTAACTAGGCATATAAATATGCTTTCCAAAGTCATTATAATGAATTTATTAGACAAGGAAAGGATAGAAAATAAATTACAGCTTTATAACTGATTGCAGTTTTTCAAATTAAATGTTGCAGAAAACATAGTTTACTTCATTAAATATAATTTAAAGATAATATTTCTTGTCCACACACTATATAATGAAATTGAATTTTGATTTCTTATTTTAACTTATTTATGATTTTTTTCGTCATTGTTTTATAAAGAGAAAGGCTTTTTTAACATTTTTTTTTTCATATGTCATAGCATCGTCCGGGAGGTGACCCCACAACCGTCTGCAACCAACTACTTGCTTGCAAGGCGGTTGTGATGACCTTTCAGCTAACAATGCTTGACAGCTTTTTTAACATTTTTCACATGTATCTTAAACGTTTATATAATAGCCAAACAATGTAGTTTTTGATTATATAGGGAACTTTCAAACGTCAACACAAGTTAGAGACATTATATATAAGAGTGAACCATCTTATCTTTACCCTAAATTCTTATTTATATAGACCAACCCAAAGCATCTTGATTTGAGAATGTAAAGATATTACTCTCTTCACATTTAATCCATTATTTTCTTTGCAAATTAACTTACATGAAATCTTGTGATTCATAAGTTAATATTTAAGATCTTTTTTAATAGAAATATAGAAACTAATGTAATGCTGTGATTATTTATTAATTGACCAGTAAGTCTGTAACTAGAAAGAAAAAAGACTTTAATCTTTTTCCCATGCACCTTAAATGTTTGTATAATAGTCAAACAATGTAATTTTTGACTATAAAGAAAACTCTCAAACCTCAACACAAGATAGAAATTTACTGCACACTCAATAAATAATCAGAACATTACAATATTTTTTATATTTTCATTAAAAAGATCTTAAATATTAACTCATTGTAAATCATAAGATTTTTTGTAAGTTAATTTGTGAATGGAAATAGTGGACTAAATGTGAAAAAAGTAATATTAACATGCTCTTAAATCAATATAGTTCAGACTGGCCTATATAAATAACAATTTATTTAAAAGATAAAATGGTCACTTTTATCTTTATAAAGTCTTTGTCTTGTGTTCAGGTTTGAGACTTTCTTCTATAGCCAAAACTATAACTGATTAGCCACTATATAAATGTTTAAGGTGTACTGAAAAAGGTAAAAAAAGCATTTTTCATTCTAATTAGACTTAAGCCAATAAACATGACATGACCGCTAGCTCTTATGCTTGTGTATAACTGGTGTTAAAACAGGCAAAACTCATTATATATATATATATATATATATTGCCACACACAGCAAGCTAAAGTAGTCAATGGATGCCAGAAGGCTTGTGCATAAAATCCCCATCTAGTTCCTACTCCAGCCATAAGCCAGAAACTAGTCTGGGGATATTGGATGAGTAGGCCACTAGATGGGGATTTGATGCACAAGCCTTCTGACTCTAGACTCTAGCTTGTTGTGTGTGGCCATATATATATATATATATATATATATATATATATATATATATATATATATATATATATATATATATATATAGTGAGTTTTGCCTGTTTTATCTAATTAGATTTACTTTACTCCTAATAAATAATCAGAACATTATAGTAGTTTATATATTTTGTCATATCCGACCTTGCCTTCAGAAGTGAACTTATCCAGATCCCATCCTTATCTGATCAGATTGAGCACTCATTGCTGCTAATCAATGTATAAACATGTGGATAACCAATGTGTAAACATATGCCCAATGGGAAAACCTGTGAATAAATATCTACCATTGGTTAATGTGGGCCAATAGGCAATCATGCTCTCTGAATCTGATTTCTGCCAGTAAGGAAATAAATAGTCATCTTTTTGGAGGCAAGATAGAGAGAATGTTTGCTATGACTATGGCTGATTTGAGGCAAGCTGTCCAGTACAGCCAAAAGTGTCTTGACTAGAACTAATGAGACAAGCTAATATATACAGCTGGAAGTGAGTTCAGTCATTTGGGCATGGTCAGCTCATTACTGACTAAGTTATACATAAAATTCTATTTATTAATGGTATAACATGTATGTATATTTGTTCTAATAAACTATACCTATTAATTTTGTGAGTGTTCTTTTTTTTTTTATATTACTCTTGTTTTGAGTCTGAAACCTGCAATTCAACCAAACACAACAATTTCCATTAAAAAAATATTAAAATATTAGATCGTTGTAAATTGCAAGATTTCATATAAGTTAAGTTATGAAAGAAAATAGTGGATTAAATGGGGAGAGTAATATCATTATGCTTTCAAATTAAAATGCTTCATATTGGTCTATATAAATAAAAAAATAGGTAGACAGCCACTATTATCTTTAAAATGCCTTTACCTTGTGTTGAGGTTTGAGAGTTCCTTCTATAGTCAAAGACTATATTGTTTGGTTATTATAAAATCAGTTAAAGTATATGTGACGAAGATTGAAAAAGTATTTATCTTTCTAATTACAGCCTTACTGTGTGCTTAATAAATAATCAGAATGTTATTTTCATCGATTTATATAAATGATTTATTGTTTAAAAATTTGGCTGCATTAACAATTATACTCATACGTAAAATAACAATAAGATTAGAAAAATGTACATAAATTTTTATCTAAGCAGCAATCTTTAAATAGGTCTTTGCCGTGCAAATACCTATTTAACTACTTACTTCCTGGAATAGATATATATATATTGTAACGAGATGTATCTATACACATTGCGTAAGTGTGTGTATATATAAGAGTTACATGATATTTTTAAAAATAAAATAGAAAAATTACAATTATATGTCAATATTTAATAGTTGGAAAAAAGAGAAAAAGTTAAAATAAAAAAGTGTACTAATATTGGGAAGAAGGTTAAAAATTATTAATTATAACTTATCTTTATTTTATTATTTTTTGTGTGTGTATTCTATTTTTATATAATTCTTTCAAAAGTACTTTTGGTTAAAAGCACGTTTTAATTAAAAGTTTATAATGAATTGAAACAAATTGTGCAAGATTAATCAGGTTCTGGAGATTAAGATTCCAAACTGATTAAATAAACAATATAAGACTTATTTTGGTGTAATTAAAATGGAAAAATAAGAGAATGAAAAAAATATACTAATTAAAAAAATAAAGATCAAATGAATTGATAATGTGGATAAAAACTCGAGCAGGCATAGGAGGTCAGAGTGTACAAAAAGCTAAAATTCCCTATTGTTATTATTCAGATTCTTCAGTTATTCAAACTATGTAGACTATTGAGATTATTCAGATGATTCACATGATTATCCAGAGAATTTTATAGAAGTCAGTTAAAAAAATAATATAGTTGATCAGAGAGTTAACTACAGTCAACCAGCAGCAGTGAACAAAATCTACAAGCAGCTAAAACAATGAAGTCCAGCATGATGAAAGCATCTTTTTACATTCATACCAAGAGAGAAATGCATTGTTAGACCGAAGCTGGTATTCATTCATTTTTTCTCCACTCACCCCCTGAGTACATTAGCCAGATGCAGTGATATACTTGCCACCCAACTTAATAGAAACAGCCCATGCCATAATATGCAAAACAAAAAAGAAGCTTCACTTGTTCTAAAATATATGCCTACCATGAATCTAACTGTTTCAGGGAAACATGGGCGATTACCCATATAAAAAAATGAAAATTGTGTTTAGACCTTGGCAAATATATTCATTGATGACATTAATAGAACTTTTGAATTTTTAATACTAGTATTGAACTTTTAAACTTTATCTTAAATAGAACTTTAGGATAGTTTTCAATTATGTATACTGTGGCCACTAGGTGACGCTGCAGAACCACCAAGAAGCCTGCACGTGATAAATTTATATACAAAAATGGCTGAAATCGATGGAAAATTAAAATGCCTAAGGCAAGATATCAAATGTAAATAAAAAATCAAGTAAAAAATTCAGCCTAGGGCAAGTAAAAAATCAAGTGAAATAATACAAAATTTTAAAAAAGTACACACACACACACAATCGGCAAAAATACATAAAATAACCATTTAAATTAAAATGCCTAAGGTAAGACATCAAAAGTAAATTAAAAATCAAGTGAAAAAACACATAAAATACATTAAAATGCTCGTAAATTTTAAAAAACTACACACACATACAAAATTGGTAAAAATACATTAAAAATGAATAACTGAAATCGATGGAAAATGAAAATGGCTGAGGCAAGAAAGGGATAATTAAAATGTCTAGAGCAACAAATAGATCAAATCCTCAAACCATCCACAAAAATTTTAACACCTAAGGCAAACAAATCAAAAAATCAAATTTTTCTAAACTACAAATTAAAAAAAAAAAAAAACAAGTAAATGCTATGAAATTCGAATTAAAAAAAAAACAGAAAAACCTTAATGGTAAATGTCAAAAAATTTAATAAGTGCCCCTCCCCCCAATGAAGAATTTCTATCCAAAAATAGATGAGTGATGTGGATATGTCTGTCTGATGCCTTATAAATTTAAGTACTCTTCTTTTGATGACTGAAATCAGGCCCTATTTATATGATTCTTGTTTATCTCAAGAATGCTGTTAAGTTCCATCACCTATGGCCATAACATATTGCTACAGATTGACTTTTAGTAAGGAATTTTCTTTTTGTTATTAAGGTAGTATAAAACAATGCTATCAGTTGGTATATTTCTGAAATGATTGTTCTAATTTCGTTAAGGAAACTGATTTAGTTTTTCATAGAAATAGTAATTTTAATCATACTAATGGCTTCTAGTTTGGAATACTTCTAGAAACTACCAAGCCGATTGCATAATCCTGACCACCAATACATAAATATATATTTTAATATAATACAATTTTAAAAATTCATTTTAGTACAAAATATATGAACATAAATATTGATTTATACACAACTTCCCCATCACCTTTAATATATACCTGTGATTTATGCCCACATACAATCTATTAAAATCTATAAAATATTATTTTTTATTTATTTAGCTAAGAGATTATTAAATCTCTTGTTCATAGTTATTTTAAGACAAAATTTAAAAAAAAAATTAATTATATAGATGCATATATAAGCATAAGACTGGGATTTGAATTCAGTTGGTGGTGAGAGATCAGATAGGACTGTAAAGCATAATCTGAATCCCAGATTAACCTCTTCAATATATGGTTAGATACTATTTCCAATAAAGCATTCTTTTCTATTATTTTCTTTACCTTAATATTTTAAATTATTTAAGATAGTTGTAGAACAATGATATCATGACCTTTCATACCAGCAGTTAATTGTGAAAGTAAAAATTATGTATATGCAACTACATTTTATGTCTTTAATTACATGCCAGAAGTCTAACATCAATTCCTTTTTCATTGTTTTCTTTAGGTCAAGCCTTTAAATTCTAAAGTTAGTGATAGTGGTAGATTTACTAGGTTGGTAGATCTTAGTGATGATATTTGTTTGAGAATATGTAATACGTAAGCTGGATTTACAACAAAAGTTTCAATTGTGAACAATGTGTATAAAAAAGATGGTCTAAACTTTTCTACCTTGCACACTTTATCAAGATTAACTGGTTAGGAAATCACTCTTTGAAGCGATAAAATGATTATAAAAATAGAAATTATGACACTATAGAAGACAGTGATTATAATAAAAACAGGTATTTTAAATTCTTTTTTAGAAATAGTATTACATAAAATGTGTAAACTAGACTTCATGATGGATATTAGAATAAGGGTAACATCAATAGACGAAAAGCTGTTAATATTTATAATGATATAATTTCTTTCTGAAAAACCCATCATTCTGTTAGTTACATCCATACTAGTGGATGATAATGAAGAGCAGGGAGTGCAAAGAATCATTTGGATGCATATTCAAAGTTTGCCATTAGATATTGATATAAAAAGGCAAATAATTTGAAAGAAAACACATACATTATTATGGTAATACAAATTTTGAAAGCACAAAGTGAGGCTTTTATTTTAAATAAAATATATAATAAAAGTATTGTAGAGATTAAAAGTAAATCATATAGAGCATCCAGATTAGCTATCTAACATATTTCAATGATAAAATAAAGTTATCATTGGCATAATTGAAAAAAATAAGAGACTTAATTGAACATTTTTAGAAGATGATAATACAAAAAGAGTTAAGGTCTTAAGTTTGGAAAAAAATCACATATAAAACGAATGAATGAAATACAAAGTTTGTTGTAGTGATGTGGAGAAGGTAAGTTGAATGACACTTGGAGGAACAATCATTCTGCTACAGATAGTGAATAGTTGAAAATGTTATGTGCCAGTAATTCAGTTTACCTAAAGAAGAAGGGAATTTTTCTTAAAATGTATAAAATGCTTTTATAATACTTTAAAATTGTTGACAGATTTTAATGCTGGAATTAAAAAACATTTGAGTAAATTTAAACATGTGATAAAAATGAGAGAAAATACATTTGTGGAATTCCTTCCACTGCATGAGCAATCAAAGCAAAAGAAAATAGAAAATTTTAAATTACGTAAGTAATTGTATTAAGATAAATTTAAGGAATAGAAATAATTTTTGTAAATATTCCATTTAGATGAATTGAATATCTGAATTTTTACAAATTATATAATAAAAATATAATAGTGATATTAGAAATATAAATGTAAATTGCCAATAAAAACTATACAAAAGTATCACGTAAATGTCTTCCTGCCTTATACAACATAATCACCAATTATACTAACAAATTTAAACTTTCAATTAACCTCCAAAAATTCTTGGCTTGGTGTATCAACTCAGGCAAATGCATCAAATCAGATTTCCTTGCACAGCCCCAACCCTACCTGGGATTCCCGATTCATATGTCATTCAATGCCGTGTCTTCTACCCTTCGCAAGTATCTACTGGAAGAAGCTACCAAATTTGCAAAATCAATAGCCAAAACATATCTCTCTTTTCAAGGAAAAATAGCGCTAATAAATGCAAAAATAATGAGCAAGATCAATTACTACCTACCAATAATTTTCCTTAACAAATCCTTCAATACCCAAATCCAAAGGATTTGCAACCAAATCATCTGGAGGGGCCGAACACCTTTAATCGGCTCAGCTCGTTTATTTCAACACAAGAAACTCAATGGGCTGTCCCTCCATTCAGTAAACTCTATAATGCACCAGAAACAACACTCCCTAGTGTACAGCCTGATAAAAAAATACTCCACAGCTGTCATAATAAACCCCGTAATACCCACAGATAGACCACCACCTCCACGCATGGCCTGGATAAACTACATCATTAGCAAACTTCTCAGACACAATGGCAATTCCATCTTGGCCCTCCAGAAAAAGATCAACATCTGGGAAGCACATGCACCACTGAATCCAGAGCCAATAACTATCCGAATACAACTAGGCCAGACCAATCACAGAATTATGAAAACTTCTAAACACCTTGTAATGGAACCAAAGCTTTTGGATCACATTATAAAAATAAATCTTGGCGTAATTCAAACAAGCTGGTTCCTACATTACAGAAGATACATGACAAAGATAGAGCCAACATGCTATCTCTGTCAAAGAGGTGATGAAACCTTCGAACACATCATGTCTCTTTGCCCAGGATATCACGACATCAGGAGATCCATTAGTATAGAATGTAGCATTCCTCTCCTCAAGATCCTAGACCTTAAGAGCTGCTTGCACTCCGGTGACTTCCCAGTCATCCGTATAGCTATATTTATCTCATATGCCCTATGGATGGCCAGATGCGGTTCCAAATTCACAACACCCAGACCTGATTTATTTGGAATATTCAACCTCCAGCTGAAAAAGTTGCAGGCAAAGAACTTAATACTGGCCACTAAATTCTTATTCAAAAACACATGGGGCCTATATAGAAGGATTGCCCCATAAATGAGACACCTAACAACTTAGATGACAAGCGTTTCAATGGAATTCATATGAACCCCAACTAAAACAGCAGACTGTATCCATTGGCCTTACATGGCTTAAACAAGTGTATTAGTCACAATAAAATTTATTTAAAACTATACAAAAGTATAAATATTTCAAAAACATAACACACAGTCTTAGTAATGAAAGTGAATATATTTTAACAATATGAAAAGGATAGTATTATTAAAAAAAGATATTAAAGATGTCCAAGATGTTTAACAAAAACACTATACAATAATGGAATACAATAACATATAATGGACCATACAATTGTTTTCTGAATTGCTAAGTATTTTAAATGAGGAAGAATCTATGAAGAATGAAAATCTCAGAAAATGATGGATTTTCTTTTATTGAGATGTTAAAAAACACAGATGAAGAAAACAATTTTGTGAGTGATGCTATACATCTGATGTCTAAATTAGAAAGATTTATGAGAAAATAACAAGAATACAGTAGTTATGTTAATATTTAAGCAAGGTATAAAATAAAATAACAAATTGTAAGTTAAAACAGGCAAAAACTCACTATACGTATTGCCACACACAGCAAGCTAGAGTAATCAATGGATGCCAGAAGGCTTGCACATAAAATCCCCATCTAGTGCCTACTCATCCAATATCCCCAAACTAGTTTCTGGCTTGTGGCCTTCATCAGTGAGGAGCCTTGGATCTGAGCGCACTGCATCTAAATCTTAGGATTTAATGTAACCCTCCAGAAACCACCTTTTATCTCCAATTAACTATAAAACTATGAGTCCTAAACTGAAAACACCTTAATGTTTTCAATCCAAGCCATTAGCTTATATAGTCATATGGGTCTGAACCCAGTTCAGTTCCCATACATTTTGGTGTCTTTTGTGGTCATGTGATGTTTATAAATTGTAAGTCCAGCATTCTTTTATCAAATTAATGCAAGAACTATACTAGAATCATTTGAACTTCATTTAAAAACAACTTTGCAATTAAAACAATCATAAGAATAACCAATTTAAAATTAGTTTTGACATATTAGATTGTCTCCACATATTAAGAAAAATTTAGAAAGAGTCGGGGGAATATGACTTTTCTCATAATGTTTTAGATTTGTATATTATGAAATAGCATTTGAATCTATAGACATTTTCAAATGGATTAAAATTGTGGAACACCAATTTATAGATAGAAAATATTGGCAAATTCTCAAAAATACTTGCCAAATGAAGATTATCATAATTTTAAAACTTTTTATTGCAGTTTTACAGTTAATATTTTGTGAATGAAAATGGAAATCTAAGGAAGTAACAGTAAATTTTGCAAATGAAATGATTGTTTTCACAAATAATATTCAGAACATCCAGAAATGTAATTAGATGCAAAGAATAAAGTAGAACAAAAACAAATGTTAAAAAGATTCATGTTTAATGTTTTCACATAAGAGATGAAATATTAAATTAAACTCAGTTGATGAACTTTTGATAAAAGCTATTTAATATTATAAGAAAATCTGTTTATATATTTCAATATCATTTTGAGGCTTTAAGATGTGAAAAAAAATAATACACATATTTTTATGGAGAGATTATGTTGCAAGTAACCAGAAGGAATAAAATAAATTATAAAAGTGAAAGAGTTAACAAATGTCTACGATATCACTGAAATAATGATCGGGCAATGGGAATTGACTGAATATCTTATGACAGCTGATAATTAAAAATAGACAATTGAACTCCTAAATCATAAATCAGAGTGCTAGATGTGAAAAAAAAAGTGTTCTGACACAATATAAATAAGAAAATTTACAGATCAGAAAAAAATGGATGAAGTGAAAAAAGACACTTCTTGCGATGAATCGTGATAATTTTTGAAAATAATGATATTTGTTTATAGGTTTTTCGTTATTATATATTACATCTTAATTAATTATTGTGTTGGGATGTACATGAATTTTAAATTTATTTAACTATTTTTTTTATTTTGCATGTATGAATATATATATTTTCAGAGAAGTAACATTAGATTATGGAGAACTTGATAATTCCATAAGAACAAACTGTCGGTCAATGGGATTAGAAGACGTTGACGGTAACATACGAATAATAATTTTTAAAAATTTTATACTGGATTTTATTTTATTTATATTTATACTTTTAATCACTTATATATTTTAATCACTTATATATTTTTTTGTTTCTGTATTAAATATTGTAAGTAAAAATTGTTAATATCTAAATAAGATGGTAATAAATGCGCACACAACACACACTGACTAATTCGGCAAAAGAAAATCTGACGATAATCAAGACTTTCGTCAACATTTTTTAATAACACAACTTTCTATTGATCTTTTATATCTTGCTCTAGAAATTAGTGGTAAAAAATTGGATGTTTAAATATAAACCCTAAAGCTGTTCATTGATAAAATGTACCTGATTAATTGCATTTATTTTTTATTTTTAAAATTTACCAAGAAGTTTTAGTTATATACTGTTCAATTTTATTCAATATAACATTAAAATCATTTATCGGATTTTTATTATTGATTTTTATATTATGAATATAAAAACTATCCAATTTCATATATATATATGATTTTGGTATACCCATACATCCATATATTTCTAATACTATTAAGTGTTTACATTATACAAAGTTTATTGAACTGAGAAGCAGTGGAAGCGTATATTTACTAGTATACTTTCAAATCACAGAACTCATATAGTTTTTTCGCTCTGTTTTTGTGATTATTATTAATATATGAAGTTTTTTCCTACAGTACAGGCTTTTTCATACCGGGACTCCAATATGTAATATATAGGGTGTTTGAACTCAGACTTTCACACGACCCTCAACTATCCATGCTATTTCATACTGCTGACACATTTGATCACACACATGTCAAAAAGACAAATAATCACCAATATCAGTATTTCGTGCTAAAACAGCACTCGTCATTTGGTCCAGATTATCATCGCCACACATATATACAATCAATGCTCAGCTTATATCAAGTTAGCAAATCTTCATACTTTAATGGACAGGCTTCAATCAACACCATTCCATAACACTTCAGTCATCCATTTCAATGAAAATCTGATGATGGAATGCTCAAATCCCATATTGGTGCAAACCTTCTCATCCTAACCATGTTGACCATAAGTCACTCTGATCCCTCATGTACAAGACATAATCCATTTACATACATATATGAGAGATGGAGATATCTTACAGCACTATATTTGCCAAGATAAAAAATAAATAACATAGTTTTATTAAAAAGTAACACTTTCATTTTTGAAGCTACTTTAAGAGTTTTTATTTAAATTATTCTAAATAATACTAATAAATAACCTTGAGGGTGAGCCATTATAGTTTTCTATATTGTGGACATCTTTTGGTCAATGGCCATATTATTAGCAAGTATATAGTTTTGACTGTTTCAGAAAAATGTGTGACTAAAGAGTATGAAGATTTGAATAATTTTCACAAACTGTTTATGTAATGCACTCAACATATTTTATACCATATATTTAATAAATACCAAGTGACCCAAAGAAAAAGTTACACATTCTCTCTCCAAGCTGCCTGTAGTCCATCTCTGTATTATTGCATGCATTATATAATGACACAGTTTAGCAAGTTATTAACTGCAAAAATCTTAAGGTACATGAAGGTCTGGATTATGAGTAATAGCATAAAATATGACATGGTGTGTCATATATTAACTTGTTTAGCTGCAAACTTCACCTTTTTATTTTTGATTGGTCTTTGTGATCCTTCCATCCACATTCTTCCATACTTAAACATTTTATTTCTATAACTAAATATTTTTTTAAATATTGATAAACTTAATATTACTTATTATGAATGTAAGCTTTCAAGTGATAGATATCCCAAAAGTAAATTTACAATCTTTGCAAAATATGAAAATAAATTATTGAAAATTACATTTTTTAGGAATGTATATTTTTTGTTATTGAACTTCAAGATAAAGCCATTCACCAATCAGAAATTGTCATTTCTATTAAATCCTAAAGGGATACATCATGGCATTGTTGTGCAAATTAGATATAGTAACTGCCTAAAAGTCTGTGTAATGCTGACATCTTCAGATTGATCTTCCAATTAATTTTAAAATTGTAATTGCAGTACATAAAACTGTACATGGTAATGTAAGGTTATAAATAGGGCTAAAACAACATAGAAAAGATATAGTAATCATAATGCCCAAAACAGGAAATGGAGAATGGGATTGTAACTTGCTATTCAAACCATTAACATGCAATAAAATAACATACTACTTTCTTTTAGATTGACAAATAAACTTCTACTGAAACATTTTAAATAAATTCAAAATTTATATGGTTGTGAAGCTATGTGGTACAAAACTGTTTTCAAATTGCTTGTAAGATCATGATGTCAGAAATAGCATTGAAGCTACTCTTTGGAGGTGTAAAACACCCTATAAAATTAGACACACTATCATCTTAAACTTCTGTGTGATGAATAAAATTTAAATTAAACATATCTCAATGTATATGTAAACAAAAGAAGTAAATTACTTTTCCCCAGGCTATTATTTAAAAAAATGTAATATGGTGAACAAAGGAATCAAGAATACAATGAATCCAATCTATTCCCGATTCTTTTGTTCAACATTTAGAGTGCTTTTAAATCATAGCTTGGGGAAAAGTGATTTATTACCTTTGTTTGTGATGAATAACTACATTATGTCACTATGAAACACATGTTTTGATTCAGAAATGGACTGCAGGAAGATAGAAGAAAGAAGCAGCATAAAGTTATTTTTAAAAGTTTTTTATGAACTGTTAAAATAAAACTTGCTAAAAGGTTTTCTTTTGTAAAAAAAAAAAAGAGAAGACAAAAGAAACTGGATCTGAAATAGCAATATGCTGGATTAAGTAAATCACATAGAATAAGAGTAAAAATATAGAACATTTTATGCATTTATGGGAAGAAATACATCATGAAATGTATCAAGAGAACTTTCTAGAATAAGAATATATATATATATTAGCATGCTCTTAATTATATATATATATACAGTAATCAAGAAATGATTACTGATTATTAATTATTATGGACCAATGGTTATTGTTTGTTGATTACTGACTGCTGTCTTAGTCATTATAATTTTAAGTAATCAAATGATATTATTGAAAGAAAATTATATGTGCACCAGCATGATGATATGAGGGTAAAGTCTAAACATGCTGGGTTATTACCTCACCACTCCATGATGAAAGAAAAATATGCTATTTTATTATGTCAGCTACCAAAATCAAAGTCCATGTCCAAACACATTTACCTCATCAAATTATATAATTCATCATTGTTTCATTGAAAGTTTCCAAGAAAAGACATTATTTTTTAACAATTGTTATGGTCAGTATATGAATGATTTTATTTTTGGGGGGACTAAAGATAATTTATGTATTATTTTTAATTTATAATCCTACAAGTTAATAACGTGAAAGCTAAACACCTTCAAACAGATATGCTTTAAACATGCTTACGTGACAGCCAATCAGATGGAATAATGACATCACATGGGACTCTCAATTCTAAATCACAAGCCAGAACTATTAGAAAAAGATGGGACCCATCTTAATCTATGCCTCAATTTTATTTAAATAAGCCAGACTCAAGCATTTTGAACTAAGAGTGTGAAGCTTAAATACCTTCACATTTAATCCACTAAATATTATATATATAAATTAACAACGCAAAATCATCCGATTTACAATGAAGCAATATTTTTAAATCTAATGAACTGATATTAATAAATGTAAATATATCAAATTTAAGTGTGAACAGATATTATAATAACGTGAAAGCTAAACATCTTCAAACAGATACGCTTTAAACATGCTTACGTGACAGCCAATCAGATGGAATAATGGGTCCCATCTTTTTCTAATAGTTCTGGCTTGTGTTTTAGAATTGAGAGTCCCATGTGATGCCATTATTCCATCTGATTGGCTGTCACGTAAGCATGTTTAAAGCGTATCTGTTTGAAGGTGTTTAGCTTTCACGTTATTATAATATCTGTTTATGCTTAAATTTGATATAATCCTACAAGTTATAAATTATATATCTTTACAATATGTCACTTATTTATATTTAAAATCATATAAGCACTATTAAATTGAAATTATTAATTTTTTATTAAATAATTTCTACTTATTTGAAAATATATTACAAAGAAAGCAAGTCATATGTCACATAATCTAATTTAACAAGCTTACATTACAAATATTATATAAAGAGGTCACAAATAAACTCTTAACAAGCTTTGCAGAATATCCCCAATCCCAGACTGGTTTCTGCTGCTGGCTTCTTCAGTGAAGGGCTAGGATAACCTCAGACTGGTTTCTGATACTGGCTTTCTCAGTGGCATGCTAGGATCCTAACACCCCACTGAGAAAGCTAGTAGCAGAAACGGTCTGGGGATGGGGGTATTTTGCAAAGTTCCTTAAGAGCTTATTTGCAAGCTCTTTATATAACATTAAAAAAATATATATGCATGCATTTATTAAAAAAAATTGCACTCTTATTTAATTAGGCTTTTATTTCTGTGATTATTCATTTAGTAAGAATATATATATATATATATATATATATTCTTACTAAATGAATATATCATATATATATATATATATATATATATATATATATATATATGTAAGTGTTTGTCAAATAGTTTAGTGCACTCTATCTTGTTATAAACACATCTCCATAAGTATGGATACTCTATCTGCCCTGAGAGCTAGTTATTGGTCAGGTTTTTCATTTGTGTGTTGTCATCAATCTTATTACTCTATTAGCATAGTTATTATGTAAACCATAGGATTGGCACTTGGAATCAGAGAATGTTGATGTCCATAAATATGCTAATTAGCAAATATTGATTAGTGTGTTGGAAAAGTTAATGCAGAGTATAAATACATATATCATTATATTTATATTTATTTTATTTTGGGGGAGATTAGAGTAACTTACATCAGTCTATGGCTACTATAAGTCTTTCTTGGTAATTGAAAGATAATATATTTCTTTCATGAATAAATTTCATTAATTTATAAATGATAGATTTAATACAAATATTGTATGATTAACCCTGAAATTTGACCCAAATATAGTAGGAGGAATTGGAAAATCCACCCATTACATATCAAAATTAAAGTCTTCCAATTCAATCTTCAAAAACTACAATCATAGTATTTTTTTGTTTTATTCTATACATCTCACATAATGCAAAAAATGTTTTAATTTCTGCAGGATGTGTTTTGTAAAGATAATTTTCTCAGCTGCCTTTGAAGATGGCTGACACTCTACAAAATATATCTATGTTATTCCATGTAAATATCATATCATGACCTATTTTATATTAAAATTTAAGTATATAATGACAAAATTTATTTAAATTGGCTTATTAAATTTAAGATAGAGTTACATAACAGTCATTTTTGAAAAGGACTTACAAAATGTGTGTTAAACTATTTAGCATTAGTGTAACATGTTAAAAGACAGCATTGTAAAATATCATGTAAACAGGAAAATAGACCACCATGTTATATATCAGGACATATTTATGTGCACATATTGGTATGCATAGTGATCACAAAACTTATTTCTAGAGTAAATTTTCTTTCTTTTTTTCCTGTCTATTTTAGGAGTCATAATGATCATATTCATTTATAAGTAGCTGTTGTTGTTGTTGTTGTTGTTATTATTATTATTATTATTATTATTATTATTATTATTATTATTATTATTATTATTATTATTATTATTATTATTATTATTATTATTATTATTATTATTATTCATATTATTATTAATAAGACAAATAAAGCTTATAGTTGAAACATAATAATAATAATAATAATAATAATAATAATAATAATAATAATAATAATAATAATAATAATAATAATAATAATAATAATAATAATAATAATAATAATAATAATAATAATAATAATAATAATAATAATAATAATAATAATAATAATAATAATAATAATAATAATAATAATAATAATAATAATAATAATAATAATAATAATAATAATAATAATAATAATAATAATAATAATAATAATAATAATAATAATAATAATAATAATAATAATAATAATATTGCAACAGTGTTTCAATGCCAAGACATATAAAAAGGCAGGCAGGAATAATGAAAGGGCTTTAAGATAGAATTTGTGAGGTTAGAATAAAGTAAAACCACACAGATGTAGAGTTGTAATTTAGAACATTAAATAGATTCAATATACATTTATGTGTGAATATGTGGGCATAAAAATATTTTGTACAGGCACTAATATTTAGAAAAAACAAAAAGGTGAAAGGCATTCCAATTATATTTACTCCCTACTTAAAAGAAAAGAAATAAAATATATTTATATTTTCATTCGAATATTTTATCTAAAATGCAGGACTAAAAGTCAAATTTCCGGCAAATGAATGCTAAATTTAAATGTGACTTCACAAAAATGTCCACTTTAAAATCCCTAGTACTGATTATAATAAAATGTAAAAATGAAAACAATTCTACATCATAACCTGAAGCTTTGCTGTTACACAAAAAAAAAAAAGAAGAAGAAAAGAAAATATTGAGAAAAATGTCTATCAAACCAAATATATAGATCAATATAAGGGCCAAAAATGTAAAACGATTTATGCATAATTGAACTGTATTAGAAACTCTCCAAATAAAAGTTAATTGAGTGCTCTCTGTATATTACAACCAATCATGTATGTTTTGTCAGTTTTAAAATTATGCATTCTAGTAATATTTTTTATGGTTTTATATTTTATGTAAATATTTTTTATATATCTTTAAATCAAGTTAAGTAAGCTTACTTTAAAACATAAAGAAAGAAAAGATTTTTTTCTTTCTAAATAATTTACAATAGATAATTAAATTTTATGGAAAAAATAAACTTGCTTAAGGAACCATGAGTTTTGAGTTTTAAAAAAATACCATTAAATTATCAGTTAAAAAATTATTTACATTAGATTTTTTTAAAAAAGAAACATTATTATATTATTAATTTCAAGGTTACACAAAAAATTCAGTTGCATATATGCAGAAATCTATGTCAATACTTATTAAAAGATGAAAGATTTTTTGATTATGAAATTTAAATAAGGATGAGCATATGCATTATAGGCAAATTAAAATATGTTCACTGGAAACATGACATGGAATGTTTAATGTTTAAATAGTAAATTATATTATTTTATATTCATAGATGAATACACTATGATATCTATACATTTAGGCTCAAGTATATATTCATTTCATATCAAATATGAATAATGAAAATATATCGCTATGAGATTTTTATGAATAAAATAATATTTTGTTGAGAAATAATAAAATTGAATATTAGATGATCAAGAAAGTATTTATTTGTGTGATACCTACACCAATTTGTATTAAGAAAGAAGTTTTTGAATGAAATTGTATTGATAATGTGATTAAGTTGAATTAATAAAGGCTTTAGTATGTTATTTTGTTACTATATATGTGAAATAGTACTGTATTTTAGATTTAAGTATAAAAGATGTGAACTATTATTTGAAGTTAAATAATAGTAAATGTTCAATAGACATTTAAAATTAGGAGTTTTTGAATTGAACTTCTGAGTGAGATGAAATAGTCAGTCAAATGTGCTTACTTTTAATATAAGATAGAAAGTGCTCATATAATTATTAATTAACTTGCAATGAATACAATCAGCATATGATAGCAGTATAAATTTTTTCAAATGCTTTTATTTCAAATATTTTTTAATTGAATAAGTGATTTCCTCAATACCTTCTTAGGTATGTCTTTATTTTGCAAAAATTAAATTAATTGGAATTTTGCTTGTGTAGTGTTATTTTTTGCCTGTTTTTTAGTTGTTGTGGTATATTTTACCACTTGTAGTCTAATGGAAGGAATTTATTTTCAACACTATATATTGTAATCTTCCAGGTTAGCACCAGGAAGAAATGTGGGAGGTTCACATTGTGCCAATAGTGACCAGAGAAAACTATTAGAAAAAAATGAATTGTGATATAATTTAGTATTTTAAATTTGGTTAAAAAAATTATCAAGACCTTAGTTGGGTGTCTCATTAAAATTTTAGGTTATGTGTATCAAATAATGGGAAAAGAAGATAGAAAATATCAAGGATTATTAGTATGAGAGCTAAATTAATAGGAATGTTTGTCTGTAGGGCCATAACAGGTGTGTTGTTCATTGATTTTCTACCTCACTGTCTACTCCCATCCAAGATTTAACTTGTATGTGTAGGTGTATGTCCATTTTACATCATCTCACACTTCATTCATATTTTACATTATTACTTATAATATCCAACTTGTAATAGCAGGATACACATGCCATAGAGGACAGATACACATATATACCATTAATTAATATGATTTTTTTTAATTCTTATTTGCCAATTTTTTATTACATGAAATCTTACATTTAAAATTGTAAAAGTTATTTGTTTATTACTACTTAGCATTTATAAATTTAATATTTAATTTTTTTTTCTTCTCAATATTCTATTACTGACATTTTTACAAGCAAGGAAATTATTGCATATTGCCGAGCTCATTATAACAAAACAAAAAAAAGAGACGTGGCTCAGCAGATTTTACAAGAGATTCCAAGTAGAAAATGGAGAAAAGTAAAAAGAAAGACAAGAATAGTTATGGAAATTGGAATAATTTCTAAAAGAATAAGAAATAAGAGAACTAAATATTGTAAAAATTCATAACTATTCTTTATGGAAAAAGGTCTCTCATACTACTCAGAATAGGATTGTACATGGAAGGCTAAATTCTAAAAGATACCCAGCTCTGGATTTTATCAGCTAATAATTTAAATTTACTTTGGTCAAAAATGCATGGATATTATATAAAATTGTTAATTATAATTTGCTATAACATATTTATAATGAATAAATGATGTCAGAATTGTATAAATTACTAACAATGAAGTTAACTAGAAAAATGTGCTGAATTCTTTAATAAAACACTTTATGGAGTCTCAGTTAATAAATTTTCTGTTCTTGCTATGCACAATAAAATTTAAATGAAAAATTTGTCTATTCTAACCCTTTACATTAATAGGATAGCCTTATATACCAAATAACCATACCATTCGTACCTATAAAAATGAGTGATAGAATGCATGACTCAATAATGTTTAATAATTAACTATAAGTGGTTTATAGAAGCATGGATAAACCAAATAACCTTGGATTTAAATGTTGTGAAACTTTTACTGAATGCTAGCAACCCAAAACAGAGTAAAGTCATAAATTTTTCTTTGGATAACCTTACCGAGTTGGATATTTTGTTTTGTCTGACCAATAAGTGATTCCAATATGCCCAAAAGCTGTATATGATATCTATTAGAAAATTTTAAGAACATTGGAAATTAAACCATTAAGCATCACATGATCACATTTCCTATACTAGCACATTAATTGTTGATAAACAGAGCAAAACTCTCCATAGCACAGGTGGCAATACTGTATGGAGAGTTTTGCTCTGTTTATCAACAATTAATGTGCTAGTATAGGAAATGTGATCATGTGATGCTTAATGGTTTAACACCAATTCTGCCTAATAGGATAGTGGTGGCTATGGTTGTAAAAGAGCCAAAGACACCAAAATGTATGGGTGCTGAACTGAGTTCAGACCCATATGACTATTTAAGCTATTGAGCTTAGACTGAAAATATTTTTTGTGTTTTCAATTCATTCTCATAGTTTAGTAGTTAAGTAGAGATAAAAGGTGGTTGCTAGATGGTTGCATTAGATCCTAAGATCTAGATGCAGTGCTCTCAGATCCAAAGCTCCTCACTGACGAAGGCCACAAGCCAGAAACTAGTCTGGGGATATTGGATGAGCAGGCATTAGATAGGGATTTTATGCACAAGCCTTCTGGCATCCATTGATTACTCTGTTTAGCGCAGGTGGCAATACTGTATGGAGAGTTTTGCTCTGTTTGTCAACATTGGAAATTATTACAGCTTTTGTCAAATTTTACTTCAGCCTGCAGGAGTAATGTTTATATGTTTTTAATGTTGTTAATTCATCGTTACCATTGTGAACTACGCGTATATTTCTGTTTAAACTTTCAAGTCTGAGCTAAAAAAAAAAAAAAAAAAACTTTTATTTTAATGATTAAATGTTGACATGTATTTCTTTCTATTGCCTATTATAGACTGGTAGATTTTTTTATGCTTAATGTAAGCTATTATTATTGTTATTTATTTATATGCCTAATCTCCATGAGAATGCCTCCGAGATCTTGGTATAAAGTATACCAAGTCAATAATATTTTTTTTTTTTTGTTATTATGTTAAAAGAAAAATGGATGCCCTCATGTTCATGTTATTAGTTCAAATTAAATACTTTAATATTATACCTTAGTTAATAATAATAGATAGGTGCATGGAGATATTTATGCCAGTATGCAGAATAATACTTGACCGTAGTGACCTTAAGTTGGAATTCAATATTTATAATTCTCACAAGTAATAGATTCATGTAGATTTAATTATTGTCAATATGACATTTTATTGTTTCAATTGATTTAGAAATCATTTTATATACGATCGTATGTTCGCATGGTGTGCACGGTTGTAAACTATTTACCAAATTTGTATTTTGCTTTTCTATCAGTTTCAGTTTGGTGCTGTGTGTTAAAGGAATGTGAAGAATTAAGAGTTTGCCTGCTTATAATTTGTTTATATATGAAATGCATTGAATACATTAGGATGAAGAAGTGATAGAGCGATGATTTTATTATGCAGATTGAATAATTCTCTCCTTGATTACTTACTTGTTAATTCGTGAGTGGTAGTGTATTTTGTGTCTAATAGCATATGATGAGATTTATTGATGATTAAATCGGCTAAGTTCCACAACCTTTGTGTCCTAAAAGTTGGATATTATATTAATGAGTTAAGTTTGAATTTGGAGATTATGTTTAACCCTCACACATGTATATGTGAATGTTTATTTATTATTACTTCCCTCTCCTTCTTCATTCGGGCATAGTTATCGTCAGATAATATATGTTGGTTATAGCAGATAAACGTTTTATAAATTTCTATAAAATGTTTGAAATAAGATTATTAATTTAAAGATTAGCTTACTGCACCATCCGTATTCCGGTAGAGATATAATTAATAAATGATTTGTGTTATAATCTTATAAATGCACACACATTCGGAAATATGATTAAATTAGAGATATAGAAATAAAACATTATTAGAATTGCGAGTTCTGAGTAACTTAACAGATTATGGTACATATTATCATTATTTCATTATTATCATTATTAATTCATCCTCCCAATATGAGCATAATAGAATATTATAGAAATTATCTTATTTAAAGCTAATTTGGTAAAATCAGTATTAAATTTCATATTATAGATATACATTTGTAGCATATGAAATTTTACTTTATCTAATGAAAGAAAAATAATAAAACTGTCACTTGAATTTATATAGCAAATATTAACCTACAGATTTTTATAAATAATTTTATAGCATCAGTTGATTCTTCGGTACTGTTTGTCTTAACTTATTAGGAGCACAAGTGAGAATAGATAGATATATTAACATTGAATCGTAAATGTGTAATTTTCTTTTATTGTTTATTGTTGGTTAAATGAGCAAATAGAGTGGTAAATGTAAATAAGATAATAAATAGGAGGAAGTGTCTTCAAATATTAAGTGTACAAAATTGTATAATTTAATATTATTTAATCAAGTCTGTGTCTAATGTAAAGGTAATGTTAAAATCATCATCGATGTGTTGTAAAATAATGTTTTCTTGTAATAAATGTTTTGTTGAGATAAATCCCCTCTGCACTGTTTTATCATGTGCGTTCGATTGACCATTTCCACACACACATATGTTCAACATAATATAACTATAGAATTATTAATTTGCCAGTATGGGCCATTTATTTAAACAGTACAGATTTAACAGATCTTAACATTGCAGTGCCAAAATATGCTTTTACCTTGCTTAGATTTGTTGGTGATATGAGGCAAAAGATACCAATCCTCATCATTGTCTATACTTTATTTATTGTAATGATTATCAATTTCACAATAACCCTTATTAATTAATAGATGCTTATAATATAGTTAAACAAACATTATATAATTGTTATTTATGAATACTTCTACCATCCCCATTTGCATCCTATATAACCACCATACCCTATAACCCCCCAACTGAGCTAAGCCATAGAGTAGTAGCAGCATAAAAGTCTTATCATTAAGTAGAAATGCAATTTCAATTATAAGTTTATTCTATCTTGTATAGAATTGGCACCTGGGCATTTATTTGTACATAAAGCAATATAGGTAAAGAGAGCAGAAGTTACAATATATATATATATATATATATATATATATATATATATATATATATATATATATATATATATATATATATATATATCAAAGTGTTGGCTGGGAAATGAACCCAGGCTAGCTGTTTAAAAGGCAGCTATGCTAACCGCTAGGCCAACAATACTTGACTTATTTTCAAACTTTTGTGAGTGATTGCTTTTTTTGTTCTAATTTTTAAACAAATATCATAATACCTATTATAATCAGTATTAGCAATAATAAAAAGCAAAGTTATTTCACTAAATAATTGATTGTAAAAAACAATCCATTGATTCAACCCAGAATCTATTCTAAATAAAAGTTGTTTTTATTTCTCAATTTTTGCAATTGTATGATTATATTTTTTAAATATTTTTTTATAAAAATATTTTAATACTTATTATCAATAATGCTTATAATAAAAAAATAAATTTAAAATTATAATTATGTAAATGGAGTTACATTTGAATGATTACTCATTTATGACACTATACAATCTTATAGCAATTGTGAATTAACAATTGATATTCAGATATTCAGCTACATTACTGAAGTTCTAATTACTAGCACATTATAATCATTACAATAAATTACTATCAAAATGCAATAAAATATTATTAGCAATAAAAATTATAAAACTTTTCCATACTTGCTTAAGATTCAAAATGAAATAGTTAATATGAGTCACAATAATCTAGTTTATCACAGATTGGTTAAATTGGATACATGTGCATATATGTCATGTTTTGCCAGCATACATATTTTGTGGAATTTTAAAATGTTAAAAAATCAAGTCTGATGACACATGACTTAATATAATAAGCTTGTATTTACAAATTTTATATTTGGGCTTGTCCTGGTAATTTTAATCCAATGCTTGAATATCCTGGCACCTCACTGAGGTCACGAGAAGCTGGTATGGAGTTGAGGATATTCTCAAAGCTTGTTAAGAGATTTTGTGAGCTCTATATGTAACATTTGTAAATACAAGCTTATTAAGTTAAGTCATCTGACTTGATTTTTTATCATTACATTTTTTTGCTATTAGGACTTTGGCAATTTTATATTGCTAAAGTTATTAATATATGGTGTATCTTAACTTAGTTCCATCCCATATGACTATTTGATTTAGATATCTGGATTGGAAGACATATGGATGTCTGACAATTTCAGATTTTCTACTCAATAGTTATACATTAAATAAAGTGCTGGGCTTGTCCTGGTATTTCAAATCTAATGCCTAAATATCCTGACATCTCACTGGTGATGGCAGAAGCAGAAACTGGTCTGGGGTTAATGATATTTTCAATGCTTGTTAAGAACTTATTTTGTGAGCTCTATATATAACATTTGTGGAACTTTGTATGATCTTAAGATATAGACTAAAACAAAGATTAAGTTTATTAGAAATAATGATGTCATGGGTATTCTTACTGACATTAGGACTGGAATAATGTTAAAAAAGTGTAAACTTTATTGTACTTAAAATGACATTATAGAATGTGCTAATTGGAGTTATTCAATATCAGTATATGATACCTAAGATATTAAAAACACACTCAGCATAAATAAAAAATATTTTTAACATTGGTATATGCCTTTTCTGGTTTAAATGTCTTAACATTTATTTAAAATTAATATTAATAGATTGTAACTTTTCATTTATTGTTTTCTGGGTAGTTTATTGTTTTAAAAGCAAATTTGAGATGGAAATCAAATCATCCACATAAAAACCCAGTAATCAGTATTGAACAAATGTAAAGCATAACATCTATATTATATGTGGACATCTATTTGATTTTTATGAAATTAGATAGGTGACATTAAGGTAATGAATTATATTTATCCATCATTTACTTTTTTATGATGATGATATTTGATTTAGGTTGCATTTATTAACTTAAATCTTTGACTGACTTTTATGATAAATTGAACCTAGATAACTCTTAAAATTTTGAGCACTGATTACTTTATTGGCCAAGTGAGGTAAAAGTCTAAACTTTTAATTGGTCAACTCACAAACTCAACATCAAAATATATTCATCTTTTATATTATATTCACTTTAGTTTCATTTGTAAAAAGTATATTATATTCACTTTAGTTTCATTTGTAAAAAGTATATTAATAATTTGTCAGGTTATGAAAGTGAATGAAAGTTTTTTCAAAAATAAATTTTTATTTATGATTACAAAAATATTCAATAGTGGCAAAATCTAAAACAAACGTTAGTAACCAACTAAAAATTATTGCTGACATCAGTGATTTCTTTCTCAATTTTATATTGCGGATAAGTAAATAATTTTTACTAAAATCTTAACTATTTTTCTAAAATAATTTTATTTTTAACATATTTTATCAAAATAATTTATAATAAGTCAAAAAATATTTTTAAAATGGTCTAAAACATTCGTTTATTACTTTTGAAATGAAACAAAACAAATCGTAACAGTGGACATTATTGACAAGTGAATTCTTTTATCCTCAATAGTGGAGAGCCAATCAATACTTAGAATGGACTGCCTCCTCCCTTTGTTAGACTTTCAATATCAGTTTTATTGATTTTTTACTTGTAAAATAATTCAAGAGAGGGCAGCATCTTATGGAACTTTTTATAACCTTTCAAATGATGGTAAAATATTTACCGTAGTTTTAAAAATGACAGAATATAAGCGATTGAAGTGGCTTCAAGTCATCTCGGTAAAGTATTCAGAGTAATATGTAGGAGTAAGGCAAATTATGTGTAAAAAATAATTCCATTTAAAGTTGGTTAGAAAAAGAGAGATCAAGAAAATAAATTATTTAGTCACAGATATAACTTTGGTTAAATTATATATACATTTTAAACTTAAATATTACATGTATATATATCAGCATTTATTAATTATTTATGTGAACATATTTAAACATACACGTGTAAATGTTTAAAATTTCCCATTTTTAATTTAATAAATATAAAGTTACAAATTCATTTTTAAAATCATTTTTCTAAATATTTTTTTCTATTAATTGAATGAAATTTTTATTTAACTTTTAAATCATAAATTTAAAAAAAAAATTTAAAATTTTTATCAGTATTTATTATCAAGTTTATTGTAATTAAATATGTTATTTAAAAATAAAATAAATGAATAGGTTTAATAATGCTTGGAATATGAAAGTAAAAAAACAACCCAAAGTTGTTCTGAAGTTCCAGACAGTTAAAAAAAAGCAATATAAGATCTATTGTTTTATATTTTGAAATTTGTCTGTTAATTAGACTCTTAGTGAAAATTATACTCTGTGAGACTTATTTAGATGTATAAAGTAATTTTTCCTAGATTTCTCTAAAACAGAGTTAGATATTCTAAAAGAATTTGTACCACTGTGAATCATCAGAAAATTCAAATGGTAATCGCAATATTATATATCTGAAACTATCTTAGTGCCTTTCTGAGAAGTGGCAAAGCACAAAACCATGGTCAGAGGTTGGGGTGGGGGGTTCCTGACAGAGATATTTTAAATGCTTTCTCTTGCTAAGCATTTATCACAAAGCTTGTTGAGCAATTGGCAAATGCTCATTGTTTATATCTTACAAGCCTAAGAGAATTGGGTCATGTGATCTATGCCTTTTATTTTGGCTATTTGTAGTCACTGCCTTAAGTCTTATGTGATGTTATATTGCTAAGACTACTAATATATGGTATGGCTGAAGATCTCTCAGCCCTATATAGCTATTTAAGTTGGGTAGCTGGGTTTGAAGTCATGTAGGTGTCTGAAAATTTCAGATTTTCCATTTAATAAATAACTTTTAAATAAATGCTGGATTTGGGTTGGTATTTTTAGATCTAGTGTCTGAAACTACTTTAGTTCCTCTCTGAGGAATGACAAAGCACAAAAACACGGTCAGAGGTTGGGGGAGGGTTACTGACAGAGATATTTTAAATGCTTTCTCTGACTAAGCATTTATCACAAAGCTTGTTGAGCAATTGGCAAATGCTCATTGTTTATATCTTACAAGCTTAAGAGAATTGAGTCATGTGATCTATGACACTTATTTTAACTAAATATAAATAATTTCTCAGAAATTAATAAATCTTGTATGGAAATCAAAAAAGAGTGTATTAAAGCATCAGTCAATAACAAAATAGAAAATAGCTTGTACTTGTCAAATTAATATTTTCTTGTGTGTATTTTCTATTAACAATTTCAATATGTAGAATAAAGATATTCATGACTTCCTGATCTATTCTTTAAAACATTTTCTAAGTAAATTGGTGATGACAAAGAAATGAAAGAAGATGGGAGAAGAAGAATTTTGAAAAAATAAAAAATAATATAAAGATAAATTTTATTATTTTTTATAGCTTTGATAGCTAGCATTATTGTTGTAATTTTCTAAGGTATAATATATAATGTCAAATCTAAAGAATATACTTTAGGTTGGATTTGTGTTTAAACTCTGTCTTGATAATCATTTACATTCTGAAAAAATGTGGTAACAACAAAATAAACTAAATAATTGCTAAATAAATAGTGGATGCACTCTCATCTTGTAGTATCTTTTCTTCAGTCCTGATTAAAGCATTTTCAGCCATTAACATATAATAAATAAATAGTGGTACTTTAGATATATGAAATAAATCGAATCAGTATCATATTATTTTATTATTAAAATGTATAATTGTAAGTACTCTTTCTAAACAAATTATTTCATTTAAAATTTTAAAATTATTTATTTGGTATTGAAAATTTCATAAATTTAATCTGGAAAAACTAAGATCTAGTTGTTTTATTTCAAGACTTCTTTTTTTCTCTGTAGTATCAAATATTTCAACATACTAATGCTATATAGAAAGTTTTAACAGCTTATTTTTTCATGGGTGGAGAATACTGAGAATATGGTTTCTCTGGCAAGAACAACTATAATGTCATTTTAAGCACATTTCCTATTAGCAGTGTCATCAATTGTAATATCTTTACAACAGCTTTTCATAGAGGAAAATTGGTGAAAAGGGTATTACCAGGATGACAAAAAATTTAGAAGTTTTCTTTCGATATTTTACCTCTACTTAAGAATATAAAATCTCATTCATTTTTCCAAAATTTGATATTTAATTTTACATGTGGATTCTGCATTCTAACTGGCATAAAATTGCCTCTTCCAATCTGTTTATTCCAAAGCTGTTACAGACTGATATTATTTTAAAAATGAATACTTGTTACATCAGAATTTGAGGTGATTAACAATTTATTTTTACAGATACTATATTTGTCTGAATTTTTGTTTTTATACATAATTGGTAGGTGTAACCAGAGTACGAATAAAATTTTAATTCATTTAACAGATCAATAGCAACTTTCCACATTATGCTTTTCAAGAAGAAACATAAGTTTATAATTTAAGATTTATTTATACATTTCCAATAATACTTGCTTCATTAATAATATTTTTATTAATAAATGTTTGTTTTAATCTATTTACACCTATTCAGTGAACTAATTCATGGTAGATGCTAATCAATATTTTTTTTCAATATAAATTAGATATGGAATACCTTTTAAGATTATTCTGTTTTTTAAATAAATTTACTAACTCTAAAATATTAATTATTAAAGTAAATATTCAAATTTTATACAAATTAACTTAAAATTGAATACTACATATATGTCATATTAAAATCTATCACCACAATTATTTTAATTGCATTTAATATTCTCAAAAAGATGAACTAAATTGACTATGGAATGAATTTGTGAAAAAAAATCCTAAATCTGACTTGAACTGGAAAAAAATAATATTTATTCAATTCAGATTCCAGAATGTAGAAAATAGTCCTATATCTTTCAGAAGTCAAAAC
>JAQFVV010014557.1:0-33214 GCA_028023455.1 Epiperipatus broadwayi
ATATATATATATATATATATATTGTAATGGGCGAAAGATCTTTGAGATTTGCATATACTGACCACTGGGACGCCACTAGTCTGAAAATAAAAAACTAGACATTTATTTTAAGGGTGGACAGGATATGCGAACCCGAATGCTCCAGACTAAACTCAAGGAGAAACAAGATATCTTAAATATTGTTTAGACAGTTGAGAATAAAAGCACAATGACAAACATCAGCCAAATAAATTTAAACAACTTATTAGTTTTATTAAAAGTTGGACAATAGAGTAAAGACATCTAACCACAAATACAAAAGTGGCTTATATTAACATACGCATATTTACCAGAGAGTGCACAAGAGTACGACAAACATGAAGGCATTAAACATTTTGGCAGCAATCTTCTCTCACCTAAAATATATGAAATGGTTAGGATAATATCTTCTTGCCAGCCAGTTTTAAAATTACAAAAACAAACAACAACTTTGGCTTTCTGAATCAGAGATAATAAAACAGTTACTGTCTCGCCGGAAATCAACGAAACCAGTGCGGATGTTTGAGCAGTAGTATTCTAACGACTGTCGTTAAAACACCACAGGACTGCTGTGCATAAAACTACATTCAAAGTAAATGTGGTTGATCTCACATGCAGGACAGCAAAAGATATTTGATTACAATCTTACATAATCCAGAAAAAATGACTACTTTCAGACAACCCGAAAAACTAACTTGACAAATAGCCAGCAAAAAGATTTTGTTGTTTGCACAAAAGCACAAATGAAACATGCTTAAAGATTCTTTATTTTACAACTAAGGGCAGGTGAATAAATAAAGACTATGAAAACTGTCAATGCGTTTTGTAATAGTTAATGAAATATTCAGGTATATATTAAACATATAAAATACAATCTCTTAATGCACCCTCTGATAAACGAAATTGCAAACAAACTTGGAATCTTAAAACTAAGATTCCAAGACACACTTTAAATACTAGAAAAATACATACAGATAATAAATAATTAAAAATAATTAATACCATTTTAAAACATACTTATCATTAGATTGAGCAGAGATTTAATTAAATGCAATTTATTTACCCTGGCTAGAATAAGAAAAAGTTTAGCTTACAGTAAGGCAGAGTTCTAGGGATTTCATGATGAGTGTGCACTTTTGATAATAGTTCATCTTTCGGGTGATTTCTCTTAATGTCAAAGGCAAGTGTCGAGGCAAATTGGGAATCTGGCTATGTCAGAGTTTTATGGCATGACTGAAGAACAGCTTGGAGCCTGAGGCTCATCCTTGTTTGAGGCTCATCCTTGTTTGAATTAGCACTGCATCTTAAAGTTTCCAATGTGAATAGCAGCGTTTGTTGACATCATGAAAGCAAACTTCAAAAATCTCTTAAATGTTCAAACTGTGATTAATACGAAGTTGAACAAAGCATTTTAAAAACAGCTTCTTGCTCCTCTCCTAACAAGCAACCTTGTCTTAATCTCTAGAATAATGGCAACCTCCTTTCTGGTGGGCTATAGTTACCTCGCTACATTTCCTGCAAAAAACCTTCCTTATTGACAAATTTTATATCTCAGTCAGGGAAAATATTAATTTCCTGCTCAATCTAATTTAAGAATTCCATCCAGGGATTATTGAAACAAAAACAACAACACAATTAAACCTCCACTTTTTTTAGAATTAGCTTTAAAAATGATTAAAATAAAAACAACAGGAATACATAATTAGCAAGCTTGCCTGTTTTTAATCAAATTGATTAAAACAGGCAGAGAAAGTAAACTATTTTAAAATCAATTTTATAAACAAAGTAGTGAAAGTAAACTGTTTGAAAATCAATTTTATAAACATGAAAATGATCAAAATAAATATAAACGTGTATGTGTTTTAAATAATAATAAAAAATTTTAACATTAGTAAGATTTAACAAACCTTAAGTTTTTAATTTTGGCACTAAAATCCTTGAAACAGAGATCAATCCGGTTGAATATATATATATATATATATTGTAACCTTCTCCCAAAGACCGCTGTACTATAAATGAATCATATCACATTTTAGGCACCATAATTGCTACTGTACCCTAGCTACAGCCAATCATCATGCCACCCACATTGGTTAGCATAATCACAACTGTAACCTGGCAACAGCCAGCCTTCATCTACTAAACAGTCATGTCACGTTGGCAAGCACCATAATCGCATCTGTAACCTAGCTTCCTGATCTAGCTGGTCATCAACGAAAAATACCACACATTTTAGTGATTAAATTCTCTTATGGAACCTAATGTACTCACACGATCAAAAATCTAAGCATGAAGAAACAAAAAAAATGCAAAACTAACATAATGATTCCTGGATTGAATAAAACTAGCATGAAACTGTCGATCTAAAGAAGATCACAAGGCGACTAATAAAGATAAAACTTCTGGTCAAACCAGCCCTGAAATCCACACAAACAAAATGAGATAAGTTACATTTGATATTCAGCAAATTAATAAAATAACTAATAATTATACGTCTTGAGTGATGATGAAATTAAACTTATAAATGAAATGATACGTAAATTATGATGTAAATGACTAAATGGATGATGGAATGAAGTAATAACGGAATAGTGGAATGAAATGAGTCTAAGAGTGAAGAGAAAAGAACGAATAGATATGAGAATAATGAATGATTAAGATGATGATAGAATAAGAGTTAATGAATAGTGAAAATGATAAGAGAATAAAAGTTAATGGTATGATTAATCAATTATGATAATGAATTAATGTGAAATTAGAATGAATAACTAAAAGAACGATCAAGATGAAATTGAAGAAAAATGTTAATGATGGAGACTGAAATCTTAAACTATAAACTAATATGAGATTAAGTGATAAAAGTAGGGATTTCAAGCTTGTCACAACCAGAATATCTATCATAAAATTAAAACAAACTATACATTTTATACAAAAAAATAATAATAATTTGCATATTAAAGCTTAGCTAACTTTTATAGACTGTGAAAGTAATCTATTTTAAGTTCAACTATAATAATTAACAAAATATAAACTTTATTACAAACTTCAATTCTATCTTAAAACTTAACAATTAATTCTTCTCAGGGTTCAAACACTTAAAATCATTATATAAACTATATTTGGGTCAGCAAGAGGGATTTTACCACTACCCAAACATAATGCACCTAATAGCTCTCAATATAACTTAAATCAAGAATTATATTTAGCAGTTCTAAAGAAACTTTATAACTAATATAAACTTTAAAATTTATTAATGGAAATGACTTTGTATTAATTAAAATCAATAACTTACCAAATTCCTTTTCTCATATAATGCTAAATCATGTGATCAAGATCAGTGAATGATAGCTCTGCAGACTTAACTAAATCAATCAAATCAAGACTATGTTTATCTTTTAATATATTTTTTTAAAACAATCTGTACTACAAGCTATTAACATTTTGATTATTGTGCGATAATGCATTAGATGTACCAATAAATTATAAGGCTTACCAAAAATTATTATAATATAGCATAATATATTTAATAGTGCTATATTGATTGATAATGATTTCAATTTATAATCTGATAGGTTGATAGCAATAACAATAATAGTGTATAGATGTGGTAATTAGCAATAAGACTACATGCAACTACATAAATTTTTAAATACAACAAACTTTATTTACACTATGTACAAAATTTTAAGTTACAGATATGGCATGAAATAAAACTAATCTATTAAAATAATTTATGGATGGGACAAATACTTATTTTCCCCTTTACCATATACTCAGCAAATGATACAACCAAATAGAAAATAATGTTCAAAATATCATTTATTACACTTTGGCATATTTTTAAGAATCAGATAATAAAACCTATTTAAGCTGCACTAGCACTTAAATTACATAATAGCAGTATATTTAGAACTCTAGGACAGTGTTTGCCAACATGTGGTACGCTTACCACTGGTGGTACGCGCGAGTTGCTGGTTGGTGGTACACGAAAAATAATCAATAATGGCGGACATAAAAAAAATTAAATCATAAAAATATAAAAACGTTTTTTCCTATAATTCATAAAAATTATTTTAATTAATAATATTATACAGTAAAGTTGTTAATATGTACAGTCGATAACGATCTTTAATGTTAATGATAAAATTAAAAGTATGATAAAGAAATTAGATTTTTGGAAACAGTAATATATATAAGTATCGAAAACAATCAAGTGGAAGTAGTCGAAACTCTACATATTTTTTTGTTTGAAAATAAGGTTAGTCTGTCTCAAGATATACGAGAAAATATAATAGCACATTTAACAGGATTAAAATTGTCTTTTATGGAATATTTTCCAAAACCCGAAAACACAAATGATAATTGGATTTCAAACCCCTTCTATGCAGAAAATTTAGAAAAAGCTACATCATTATCAATAAAGGATAAAGAAAATTTAATAGAATTATCATGTGACAGAACTTTACAAGTAGAATTCAAACGACACAATCTAATTAATTTTTGGTTAAACATTAAATAATATGAACAACTTTCTTATAAAGCTCTTAAATTATTATTACCGTTTACTACGGAATTAGTAGGAAGAGCTTTTTCTTCATATATTTTTTTTTAAAAATAAATATCGAAACAGATTGAACACAGCTGTAGAACCAAATTTCAAAAAATTATGTTGTTCAAAACAAGCACAAAGATCTCATTAAATTTATTTTATAAAAATATTTTATTATGATAAGAAAATATACTAATTGTTTTTTTATAATTTTGTGTTTTTATTAAAACCATTTATTAGTAAACGAAATATGACAAAATAGTCGATAAATAATGAGTCGGATCAAGGCAAATCAATATAAATTATTTAATTTGAAAGAATGTATCAGAAAAGGATCATACCCAGAAATTAGAATCTCATTAATTCTTGATCATCTATTGTGGATTACTAAATGTAAGCTAGTATTTAATCATCAAAATTTTAATCCTATTAACTTCATACTGAACAATATAAAGAAAACAAGAACAAGAGATAGCCTGATAACTCCTGAGGTTATTTTTACCATGACTTGGAATATGCTGGATTTATCTTCTTCATGGCCCAACCAATAGCAAGATGCTCCAAAAAAAGAGAAAACAGATTCAAATTCGGGAAAACCAAATGAAGGAATGAGAAAACACTTTGAACAAAATATGTACCAAATAACCTTTAATGTAATAATGTAATCTTTAATAAATTATTTTGGAAAGAAATATGAAACTTTGAACAAACACATACATATAAATATGTTACAGTGAGTTTATAATTTTGTCTCATTATGAGATGTGAATACATACATGGTCACCCTATAATATATATAATGCAAATAAAATAACACACTCACAATAACAAATTTCATGAAATACAATCATTTTTATGAAGTGGTACAATTTAGCGTGATGTACTACCAAGTGGTACTTGAGCCAAAAAAGATTGGGAAACGCTGCTCTAGGATATGCACAAAGTTTAAATTTAGAATTCCAACATTATAAAGTATTGCATTATCCCAAAGCCCTATCTTTTATTGGAATATGATAAGGGCAATTATCACATTCTGTGCAATTACTAACTTATTTAACTTTGAAATGACTAAGTTTAGTGTATTAAATGAATATGATTAAACATTCAAAAATCAAAGACACCTAGATCTCATTAAGCATTACCTATGTCCACAGCTCAACCTTTGAATATGTAACTGATCTTACAATTCTACTATCACATCATTATTTGATGAAGGTGAATCCATTCTGCCCATGTGCCTCTCTTACTTGTACATCTAAATTCTACAATTACAAATAGATTCTGGTTTGGTCTGTCTGTATGGATGATGATCCTCCAACATCATAAACACTATTTCAATTAAGAAAACACTATGCTAGGTGAGTATTCCCAAATTTAATATTTTATACTTGCTATATGATCGTGACCTAATATACTTCACCATACACGGTGGCAAAAAACTATCTCCATATTATCATGAGGAATTTAACACTAAGATGGGAGACTTTATAAAACAACATGACAGTTGTGTAATAATATATGGCTGATTCTATACCTTTCTATGGGTATACGTACGTGTGTGGGCCTTGCCTCACTATGAAAAGACTAGAATTCAAACCATAGATATCATTTCTTTTTAGGATTATTTATACTAATGAGCTTTAATTACTGCTCAGACTCTACCATCTTTTCTCTCATGAAATTAGACATAGGTGACTCCATCAACCTATGCTCCATATGAATATTAATATATTGGATGCCATTCAATTGGAACATCCTATTAACTAAAAATGGTCACTAGTCATTCTCAAATTATAGCAAGACAAAAAGAATACCAACAATAACAGTGAAAATCTACATATTCCCTTTTATAATGTAAACTCATTAATGTATTAACAGCCCAAACCCAAAATACTTATGTCCAATGATTGTTAATCATTTTAGAATGACAAATATATTTTTATTAAAGATAGCACAACAGATTCAAGCAATAAAGATCCAACCTGCATTTGTATTCAAAGTGGACACGTTCACTTCTATAGCAAATTACAAAATAAAAAAAAATTATATCACATTTTCTTTTATATAAGAAAACACTTCAGTTATGCCAATATAGATATTTTTGATAAAATGTCTGTACATTTACCTTTTTATGAATATACCCTAACATTAGTTTTAAACTATGAGAGAAGTAAATATTTTATAACTCTCTCTAAATAAACACTATATATCTATTTTCCGGTTTTCCCTTAACCAAAAAAAAAATATACATAAAATAGATGTGTATATTTTACACATTTTTCTTTTTCTTTAACCCAATATATATATTTATTTTTCATGCCAAAACCAAAACATATACATTTTAAAATAAATTTCCCCAAACAACACATTACATAAGTAATATGTAACACAGCAGTAATAATAAAAAAAAATAAGTGTACATTTTTATCCATTAACTTTTATACTCTGTTCTAAGTTATTTATCCTGGTGAGTTAGAATAATATAAATGATTATTAGGATGAGCAATCAGTCTAGATTAAGCATATATATATATATTTCATTATCCTGTTGTATGTATAATAGAACAAAATTCAACACTTATACAAAAGTAAAAATTATTTGAGAGTTTCCGTGGCGATAATTCATTAGGCAATTAACATTCACGTTTCTAATTGTAGCAGATTTAAAAAGATAAATTTATCTACTTTGCTCTAGATAATTCAAAACAAACTTCAAAACAAACTTATTAAAATCTTTATTGATTTATTTTTGGAAGCATTTCAAAAGGAAGTATAATATGAATCATTTACTACAGTTAAAATCAAGATAATTTTCCTTGAAAAATTATTGGAATTTTATTACATTTAATCTTTATTTATTTTTACTTTTAAAAGTTATTTATTAGTTTGATTTTCCCTACATGCAGTAATGTGTAACAACTTTCAATAATCTGAGCATTGTAAATATTTTAAAATACTATTACGATGGTGACATATGTTTTCCCAATACAATTTTAAAAACAAACATTTATTTTATTACCTTTCCATTGGCAAAATAATAACTGTTTACTAATACTAAGACGAATTTATCCAATTATCATGTTGACATATTTAGCATTTTAATCAGCTGGTAATTGACTTTCTTTCATTACATAGGTTCCCAGCGATAAAATTTTGCAGACTATAGAGAATAACATTACGACAATATTTTCATATTTACTTTATTAAAAGTTAGATTATTTCAAAATGACTTTTAAATTTATTTACTATATATCATATATCACACTTGTTTTAATATTATCTCCAATTATTATTATTATTATCTTTAACTTGATATTTTAATTTACAAGTACATAACATCGTTTTGCTAGACAATAAGAAAGGCAAGGCGCGAAATTCACACGCTATCAACTTCTTAGTTTATGAATCAATAATTTGTGCATTCTTGTTAAAGAAGAAATTTTAATTATATAAATAATATAAGAGTAAAAGCTTACTTCTTGAAATTTCCTGAGTTTGAAGCAGTACTTATTCAAATAAAAACTTATCTCCATGGTTTTAATTTCCTTCTCCCGTGAGAATCCTAGGAAATATGCAGTCATGGAAATGGCTTAAAATATAGCAAGGTTTTTAAGATTTCTTATTCAAACATCTTTAGACAGCAAGGTATTCTACTTCCATACAATTAATTTCAGAATTTTGCTGATTTTTAATTTTTTTTCTTATTTTAAATCAGAGCTGAGGTTTGTGTTTACTTGGTTCTTGTTTTTCTTAATTAGTCCACCACTCTATAGCTATGTTAGAACATATATAGTTTTTATTATATTGCACTCTGGGAGAGAATTAGCCAATAATTTTGGTGTGCATAATTAGTATTACCCCCTCTGGCTTCATTTTTAATAACTATCCATTATTACTTAAGACTGCTTTATGTTTGGTACTAAAAAATATGCTTAAATAATTTACTATAATGATTTATTTTATAAGACTTTAACAATTTGATTTAATTATTTATTTATTTCAATTGCTATTCAATACTAATAAAATAGCAATGTATTTATCTACCAAATAATAATAATACTTTTAAATTGTTATTTTAGTCTAGTCAGAGCCTAGAGTGGGTTTGAAATCTAATCTCCACTAAAGCAAATTTCCCTGTACATTCAAAACAATCTTTATTGAAAGCCACTTTAGTAACATTTTGATGTTAAATATATTATTATTTAAAATTTTGGAATTAATTTAGGGACCTAAATAAAAGGTCACAATATATATATATATATATATATATATATATATATATATATATATATATAATGCTCATTAATTAAAAACTATTGTAATAACAATAATATGTATATGCTAGCTGTATTCACAGATTTGCTTGCATTAACCTTTTCAGAGTTCAAAATCTCTACTGGCCAAGTGAATTAAAGTTTTAAACTTTTGATTGGTCAATTACAGAATCAGCAGTAAAATATATGAATGTCTTTTAAAATTATACTCATTTTTAGTTTAGTTCCTCAAAAGCAAATTAATAATTTGTCAGATTATTAAAGTAAACAAACATTTTTTTCAAAAATAAATTTCTATTTATAATTGATAAAAATAATCAATAATGGACAACTTTGTATAACCTACTATAAAATGCAGCCTACATCATTGATTTCTTTCTCAATTTATTTTTATGTAAAAGTAAATAATTTGGCTAAAATCGGAATTATTTTATTCTTCTAAAATAATTATATTTTCATACATAATAATAAATATGTAAAAAATATTCTAAAACATGCATTTTCATTTTAAAAATCAAAACAAAGAACTTATACCTATCAAAATTGTTGACAAGTGCTCCCTATTGTGAGAAAATGACAATCAACCAATCAGCATCTTGGAAGACAGGCCTTATCTCATTGTTAAAACTTTAAATTTAAATTTTATTGATTTTTTTAGTTGTAAAATAATTTTAAAGGGGGAAGATAATAAGATACATTTTTCTTGATAAAATAAGTGTGAAACCTGCACATTAATGTAAAAATTAGTGGTCTGAGAATGAGTTAAAGCCAACAATGTTCACTTTTGGACCGATGACATTTATGATCAGAAACAAAATGAGAAAAAGTTAATAGAATAAAATAATATAATGCAATATGCAGCTTAAATCCAAGGCTTATATATTTTTATATTATTTTCTTGAAATATTAATGAACAGCAGTATTGCAAAAACATAACTTTTTATGAATTTGATCAACTTTTAGCATTTTTGTTCAAGTATACTTCTCATGTGATAAACTAATTTTTAATAATGATTATGAAATTTTAAAATAATAGTTTTGTTTAAACTTTGCTTGCAAGCAAAAAATTAAATACATAGTGCAAATAAAATTTAATTAATTTAAATCTATTTATGAAATCAAAGTTTATCTTACTTTACTAAAACCTATAATTCTCTTCATTTCTGTAGGCTCACTTCAGTTGAAAAAAATAATATAATGCAATATGCAGCTATTCTAGTGGCTTAAATATTTGCATATTATTTGCATGAAATAATAATACATAAATTATAACATCAGTATTGCAAAAAATATAACTTTTTAGAATCAGTTAAATTACTTAATTTTTTTCAACTTTTAAGACTTTAGTTTGAGTATTTTTAAAAATGACTTTGAAATTTTAATATCATGGTATTTTGTTCATGCTTTACTTGCAGGTGAAAAATTAAGTATGAGATTCAAGCAACATTTAATTAATATAAAATATATTTACAAAATCAAATTTTACCTCACTACATCAAAAACTCTATTATTCTCCAATTTTGTAGTATGTATTCCAATAGGCAGACCACATACCCATTTAAAAAAATTTCCAACATCTATAATCTTGTAATCAGTGCTGTCCTCTTTTGCACTTTTATGAAATCATTAGAAAATGGTAATGACTTTGATGCATATTGCAAATTACCAAAGCTTTTAAAACAATTATGTATGTAAAAGCAAAAATCCATAGTATATGTATTTCTTAAAAAAAAAAAAAAATCATGCAGGGCTTATTAAGATTGGTACAATACTTATTGAGTTACAAGGTAACAAATGAACTTTCACAATTATATACCATAAAGATGAATAGAATGATGAATATATAGATGGATAGAAGCATAGATATATAGATAAATAGATCAAAAGATAGATAAACACATATTTATATCTATATCAAGAAAGTTGCCTTGACAACAATTAGAAATTGTTGATTGTTATTGATATTGTCTAAGAGTTGACTGGTTTTTAATGATTACTTACAAACTCATTTAGCCTTGAGCATTATTCCACTTATTATTTAAGTAATACTTTGAGCGCAACTTGAAATTTATAATTGCAGTTTGTAATGTTATAATTGACTATTTATTAGACTGTATTTAGAATATGTTTTATTTATCTCTTTAAAGAGGTTCATTTAAACTTCTTTGTATCAATAATTTCAATCTCTGTGGTCAAGTTGCAATCTTTAGTATCTATATAAATATTTTGTATCATTAATAAAGGTAGGACTTCACCTTTATTGTTAAAAAGATGTTATCTTGACAACAATTTGGAATTGTTGATTGTTATTGATATTGAGATTGTCTAAGTGTTGACTAATTTTTATTGATTATAAATAAATAAATGGATAAGTGGGTAAGGTAAATAGATAAATAAATAAATAGAGAGATAGTTTGGTGGAATAGCAGGCACATTGTTAACAGATAGGTAGATAGATAAAAATACAGACATACAATAATATAAATCGACACAGATAAATAGATAGATAGACATATAGAAATAGATAGACAGATACTATTATCAGAAAGGCAGAAAGATTATTCAGTAGTTGGATGGTAAGTGGTTAGATAGATAAATAAACAGATACAGAAGTAATAAGAAAGATATATGCATATTATGTAGGTATATAGAAAGATAGCTTCTAAAAAACAGATTGTTAGATATATAAATAGATAAAAAAATAAGTATAAAAATTATAAGTGATTAAAAAGATAGATAGAGTACGTTTTTTAGTCCTGTTATATTAAATTCAACCATTTATTTATTATTATTTAACAACAAAAACAGAACTTTTTAGAAAGAAACAAATGCTGGTTTAATCACTTTTTTTTAAATTATTAATAACCCATCAATTGATTGCGCTAGATTTTTTAAAAGACGACAGTACTTTTCAATTTTCTATGTACTAATGAATTTTTAAACATCAACTATTTTACATTAAAAATTCAACCTTGTCAAACGTTCTTTTCATGCCTAATGATAATTTTACCAACAGAAACTAGCTAATTTTACATCGATTACATGGACCGACATTTTGCAATTTTTGCTGCATAAAAAAAAAAAAAAGTAATAGCTTTTCTATTTTAAAACATTTTTGGGAATAAAATGTTTTTTCATGCGGTTAATGTATTAATTTTTATTATCATATACAAAGTAAAATTACAGAAATTATAATGCTTTTAACGCCCACACACATGCACACACATATATATATATTGCACCTTATAGAGGGACGATAACTTATCTTCAGGATAAGGATTAGGATCTGTGGATGAATTCGGCTCTAGTAAACAAAAATTTCTAGAACTAAGTTAAAAAGTTTTTTATTTATCCAGAATTTTGGCAATGCAGAAAACTATCCAAGGTTGTTTGTAAGCTATAACTTTTCTTCTATAGAATACAAGATCACCATTATCTGGCAATTGGCAAGTTTAATAAATATTGTCTTTTTTTATTAAGTCTAAAAAACATTTGAAGTTTCTTATGTCCTACAGTGGACCATAAATTAATCATTTACAGTTTATTTTTAATATTTTAATGAAAATTATTTTCATCAGAAAATATAATTAAATGAAAAGTTATCAAAAGAATTGTCTCTAAATCTGATGAGTAAACACGTTTATATAGGTTAAAATTTTTTCTTAATGAGTTAGTCAATTGTTAATAGAAAAGCATTTATATCTTCAATTATAACAGAATCGGAAGTTGTTCTTGTTTTGCTAATCATCTGTCAATCAATTGTAATAAAAAATCTTATTTTCTTATCAATTCTTTTTCAAATTTCAAATAAAAATTTTAAATAAATAAATAAATAATTAATTGATTAAAAAATAATTTGTACAAAAACTTTTGTATTCAATGAAAATTCCAAATGGGAAAATATATTATTTGTTGATGGACTATATAATAAACATGAAATAAAAAGTATTAATTGTAATGAAATAGTAAAATCAATTTTGCATATATAGTCATATATATTGTAAATAAATAAAAGTATCCATTATGTTTTGGATTTTCAGATTATAAAAAAAAATATTGTTATATATGCATTTCTACAAAAAGTAAAGCTATGAACCATCAAGATAAAGATGCACGCTATTCTCATTTTCTGAAAAATATTTACGACAATGCAACAGGAGGAATTAGATTAAATGGCGGCACAAATAAAATTAACATTGATCAAAGATATAAAATAGAGTGATTCATAAGAGATAAAACTTTTTACAGCAGTTTTAGAAAAAATATTTTATGACATAAAAGGTAATGATAAAAAAACAAATACATGAGGATTATTTAGATCGTATAGGATAGAGTGAAAACTGTAGGGACCTTCAAAGACTGAGTTCAAATCTCTTGTACTTATATTAAGTTTAGTATAAACAATATACATGCATTTGAAACTCATCTAGATTTTGTAAATGGTCTTGTTTTTGATAATAATACTTGGAGCGATTTAGGAAATGTAAGAATTATGCTGGTTTAGCATGAAATACGTTTATTGGTGAATATTTATCTTTTCAATATGTATGTGATCAGGTGGGTCAGCAATATGAGATGGCTTGGAGAGTTGAGGGTCATGCGAAAGTCTGAATTTGAACCTATATATTACATTATATATGTGCAGGTGTGTGTAAGCCTGTACAGTATATTACATTACAAATCAAACTAAGAAAGTGAGACGAAAGTTATATATTAAAAATTCTAAAGTAATATTCAATATATTTTCTCAGAAAAAGAAAGTAAAAATTGATTATGATGAATTAGAAGTTAGCAACTATAAATATTCTTGATTTTATTATTAATACAAATGGAAATAGGATAAATAAAATTTTCAACTACAAATATATTGGTCAGATTATTAATATAAATAGAAATATAATGGGTGAAATTAATATAAAATTATTTTTGATGAAGCTTTTGGTAGAAATAAACAACATTAAAAAATGTGTATGTGTTTGAAAAAGTTTCTAATAGATATGAGACTTAAACATTAAATGTAAAATATGTCTTACCATTTAATAAAATATGAAAATATATTCTGTTAAAAATAACAAACATTAAAAATGAAATTCATGAATAAGAAACAAACAGGTATTTCTGATGTTGATATGGAAGAGATGATAATGTATGGATTGTTGAATTCTTAAATTATATCTCAACACATAAAAAATTATAAAGAATTTTCTTGGTGTGATAGAAAAAGAAATGCTGTGGAACTGAGTAATTGGATTTAACATGGAGAAATCTTCAGCCGGTACTGAATTTATTAGTGACTGAAAACAATAATGATGATAATAAATGTATTGTTTATGCATATTTAATGTATGTATTAGCTATTGTATTTATTTATATATTAGTTTGTCATGAATCTCATATAGAGATATCATATATGTGTTTATATAAACATAATTGACATTTCTTTTTCATTCCAATTAATAGTTATTTTTTAATTAAATACATATTATTATTTAATATCTTGATCATCATTTGCCTCATAATTTCAATGACAGATGATAAAATGGATTAACAACTTCCAGGCTATTCTTCTCTCTGCTTTCTTGAATACATCCAATATTATTTCATTCAGTGCTTTATGTGATGTCATAAATGAGAATCATGGTCGTCTTCTTTTTCTTATTATTCACAATGCCAATCATTATATCTTTTTCAATATGTCTGCTTGTCTTATGACATATGCAAAACTTCATATTACCATCACCAGTAATTGACTATGTGCATCTGCCTTTACCAAAACCAATTCATTAATTTTTAAGTTATCCAAAATACCCTAAGCATACTCTGCTACCATTTTATTTCAAAAGCATTAACCTTGCCTCACCCTTGTTTCTCAATGTATATATTGTTCTATCATACATTGAGATGGTTTATATAAAAGCCTTTTATAGTGAACACTTTGTTTTAGATTAATGCCTCTGTTTTTTCATATGACTACCGATTTTCTAAGTGTTTTCAATGCCAACAATAATCTTGCATTTAATTATGAATAACATTCTCTATCTTGATTTATTACAAAATCAAGATAGACAAAGTCTAAAACCTATTCTCATTGAACATCTCTGCTATTCTCTTGGCTACTTCTTCAGTTAATCATATTATTTCTGTGTTGCTTATATTTGGCCTTATTTTATACTCTGCTTTTGACTTGTCCAATCAATCTATTAGATTCTGAATGTTTTCTTTGTTGTTGACATGAAATAAATTCTATATACATATCACTAATTGCATACTATTGTTTCCCCAGTACAGAAGTCCTCTCCTTGTTTTCACACCTTTATCCACCTAAAACTAATTGAATATTTGTATATGTTACTTTCATTTTGACTTTTTGTTTTCCATTTAAGGATGACAACAGCTATAGGAAACATGAAGCCTATAAATATTGAGCATCACATCCAAAACATAGCATAACATAAAGAAACAAAATCTTTTGATAATCTATAAAAGGAAGATTTTTTTTAGTATTACTAAAAATAAAATTGTAGTTTATCAATCCCCCCTTCCTCAATAGACTTGAGAACTTGTCTATTCTGTACCAATTTCTATTTTATTTCTCCCCGAATCTTTACAACATTGTCTTCAACATTATATTGATGACATATAAAACTAAATTCATTGTCCAGGTTAATTAAAACATTTAATGTTTTATATAATCATACATGTTGCTGCAATTCACTCCTCAGGACCATATCCAATCTCCCATATAACCAATATCAGACAATATATTCTATATACAATTGAGTAATATTTTTTGAGTAATTCTGCAAGTGTTTTATCCAGTTATGAGCATTGTCCATTAGTTATTTTTGATTTGGCTTTTAGTATTTCAGTTTTTAATGACATTGGTTTATATTCTCTCATGGCTGTATCAAATCTTATTGTGTCATTTTTAAATATGTTTGGAATCTTTCTACTATTTTTTGAATCTACCAACTTCTTACCAGCTTTATTTTTATATTACAACTAATCTTGATAAAACCTTCTTATAAGTTGTTAATCAATCATTTTCTTAGTATTATAAAATCTATATTTCCTTTCAAATTCTATGCATATGTTATTTATATGTTGTTGTGTGTCTCTCATCTTTTTTCTGTAACTTTTGATTGAACTCTGTACCTTTACAAAACCATAATTTTTGAGTCTTTTTTTTCATCAATAATAATGTTGTTTTTAATGTGTGGAATTTGCTGCGAATGTATAATTTGTGTATATATGTATTTTTTATTAATAAATGAATTAATTAAATATTTTGTTTGAATATTTAGATAAAATAATTAAAAATTTTGGAAGAAAATAAGTAAGATAATTATTACAAAGGATTAGCAGAGGACTGATTAGAACAGGAGCAGCTCTCTATCTGATTATGGACTAAAAGATAAGTGATTTGTTATTATAATTTTTCAAATTAGTAAAAATAATTGTCTACTATAGAAATTGTTTGCTTTATCACATTTAGAAATAATTTTTAATTATCTAACAATTTTTTATTTGATTGTATTTTCTGATTGAAATATAAAAAATCTTCTATGTAGATAGTTTAAAATATATTGTACTGCTAATGAACAGTGCTACATGTAAAATTGTTATTTATGATTATTAAAATAAAATACTGAAAAGATTTTGAAATGAAAATATCTCATTTGAAAAAAAAAGATATCTATAAAAGTTTAAAGAGTTTTCTTCATATAAATGTATACTTCCAAAGGGCAACCATTATTTATTAGTATAAGTTTTACTAGCTTGAAATAATAATAAAATAACAATTAGAGGGGGCGGGTTAAATGGACATTCCTAAAGTTGTACAAATTAATTAATTCAGGGAGGGGAAAGTTAACTTAGCAAAAATTAAAACTACTAAAGAAAAAAGCAAGAGAAATCTAAAAACTAAAAATCTCTCTTTTCATTTATTTTAAGAACAAGGATGCATGAGTAAAGATGGTTTTTAATCATAAAAAAATAATAAAATATGTGCATGTTAAAAAAATAAAATATGAAAGTTAAATATTAAAATAAAGAAAAGCTCATAATTAAATTTTAAAACTCAAAGATTGCTTATTAAATACACTGCATAGGAATGGGATTAGTAATAGCTACTAATTAATTAATTAAAATCCATAAACAACAGGACTAATTAAAATGATTCTTATCAAAAATTTGATCAACAAAAGCAGTGGACATATTTTGAACAATGAAAACTAGTGGATTTAAAAATTAATTAAAAGATAACAACAATATCATCACATAAATAGGGCTGCAAATTTCATCAGTCAGTCATTCATGTATCAAGATTCAATCACCTATTAGATGTATATTTTAAAAAAATACAATGCAGTACTAAGCAGATTTTGGAGCATGCAATGAGATCCAATCTTTATCCACAAGGACATCAGCAGTCTTCCCAATAGAAGCCATGTCCATCTAATAATTTGAAGCCACCAAGAATGTCTGACTGCATGAAGAAAGAAATAACTCAGAACCACAATTATCAGGACCACAAACCTAAAATCCAACCAGTTAATAAACCACACATGCAGCTGCAAAGAGCAAGAATCCACAATGTCTAAAATCCTGTAGGCAATAATGTTTTCTTATGCCCATTCCTAATTTTATATATTAATCTATAAGTTTATATTAATCTATAAGTAGTCATTGCAATCTTTGAGTACCTCCAGAGTCAGTATAATAAATGAACTTTATAGCCAGCATATAATGAACTATATCCAGGTGTATGTGCTTGCTAAAATATCAAATAGATAGTTACAGAGCTTTCAAACCATGAAATAATTAGCTGTAAGTCCAATGTTATGTGAACTCCATCTGTATTTGTCTGTAAATCACTGTGGGGCAATTTTTTAATTCTACCACTAAGAATAAATTAGCAAAGAAGTTAGACACGTAGTTTACTCCATATTGAATTATATTTTCATTGAGCTAGTTTCAGATTTATCAGGTGTTGAATTGGTAGCTGTCATTCAGGGCATGTTAGTTACTTCTTGTAATTAACTAGTGCCTTCAAAACAAATGAAGTGCCTTGAATGACAGGATTTGAATTCAGCAGCCGAGAAATTCTGTAACCTGGAAATATGGCTGTAGGTTATATGTTTTGTGACCTCAATCTGGCTACAGGTATCCTCTGGGTATTATGCTTCTCTGCCTCAGGGATTGGGCACTGTAATATTTAAATTGCAGCTGGAGTAGATCAAATTTATAATAATTTTATAATATTGTCATTTTGCTATAGAAAAAAAGCAACAATTTGTCAACATTGTTTTTCACACTTTTTAATTTATTAAAGAATAAGAAACATTTTAGTTTATATTTTTTTCCTTATTTGATCTACTCCCACCCGGTTCAATAATAATATACATTGTACCTATTAAAATTTGAAATAAACTTCCATCTGAAGGAATATTAGTCATAATTTCCCCCCTCCTTTTGTTTGATTTTAATGGTAAAGAATTGCATTGGACTATGTTGCTATGGCAACATATAATCTTGGAGGTCGTTTTTGAAATTCAAAATGACGGAGATCGCAGATCGCGTACTAAAAGAGTACCTAACAAGAGATACAATTTAACTAAAATAAAATTATAAAAAATAATGAAAATACTGTAATAAGAAGTATTTCATTTAAAACTTAATTTTATAAAAATACAATTAATTCATTCTGCTTTGAACACTTTTTAACAAAACCTTTTATTGTACATATATCCATACACAATCTTATGTTTCAACAGTCCTGCAGTCTTCTTCAGAGCCACTATTACTTTAATGTTTTAAAGTAAAAAAAAACTGCAGGACTGTTGAAACATAAGATTGTGTATGCATATATGTACAATAAAAGGTTTTGCTAAAAAGTGTTCAAAGTAGAGTGAATGATTTACATTTATATAAGATATTACAACTAAATAAATGAAGTGGTAAATTTGGTAATATTTTTATAAAAATAGGTTCAATATATATTAATAATTTCTACAATAAAAGTTTTGATTAATATATGTCAGAAAATCAACAATTAATTAATTTTATTTAATGTTTCAATTTTTATTTCTGTAATAGTTGTTATAAATTTTATTTATATGTATAATGATAAAAGTAGTTTTTAATTGGTAATAAAAGCATATTTTACATAATAATGTACTCACTAAATATGTGATAATCATTTGAGAATTTTTAAGGATTCTAATAATGAATTTATTTGTAATATGTATTTCATTTTATGGCTAATTAAAATCATAACCTTATAAAATAAATATAAATAATAGATACTAAGTATTTTATATAAAAAACTAAAAATGTGTTTTGCAACTTTTTTCTTCTTCAATATTGTCTCAATTTAAAAATTAAGGAGAAAAATGTTTTATTGTTTTAGCTATACTAGTTTTCAAATAATGAAATTACTATTATATATGTTGCCTCATAAAAATTTAAATAAATTTATGGGTTTTAACATATTAATGTTTATAATTGATGTAATATCATACGAAGAAATGAAAGATTAGTTATTCAAGAAGTGAAGATTAAACCTCGATATAAAAACCTTTGACTGACAAGTGCATTATTTCCCAACTTCATTAAATTACACATTAATTTTAGAAATAATGATTTTCTAATAATAGAAATAATACAACTTTATTAGCACAAATTTTAATTTGATTTATTTTATTATTTTATATTAATCATGGTAAAGTTACATAAATAAAGCTTTCAATTTTCACAACTATCATTTGCTTCAGTTTGTCAGTTGATCAACTATACAATATTTATCAATATTTTATACACTTTGATTTTCACGATTTACCGTATCACATATTTTGGGTCTAACATACTTATATTTATAAAAACATATATTTATTTAAATATTGTTCTTGCCATAAAAAAACGTATAATTAATTTATTTATGATTTTTAAAAAATATCTTTATTTCGAATTGGTTTTGACTTTTAATAACGATTAGGTTGTCTACAGAAACCATTTGAAAACATTATGCTGACATTCAAGTGAAGAGAAAATTATGAAATGAATAATGCTTATGCATGACATTTCGGACGCATTAAAAAAATTATTTTCACGTGATATAAGCTTTCTAATGTCAAAGTTCTTATAATGATGTTAAATTAAAAAAAAAAAAGACAAAAAAGAAAAATATTAAAATTCAACTTCTCGTTAACATAATTTACACATATTTCAAATATATTTAAATCTTTAAGGCATTAAAATATATTTTAAAAATTAATGGTTAGTTCATTTTTTAGAGAAAAAAAAATCTAATAATTTTGTAATTTTATATTTTTAATACAATATTTTTTATTTGGAGCAAAAAAAAAATGTTTACATAATGATATTTGTTAAAATATAAAGATTATTCTATTTCTAAAATGCGCATTTAAATTGCTAACTTTAAGAAATGATTTTGTTTAATAAATTCTCCTATTTATCAGCTTATAAAATGGTAATTGTTTGAAACATTCTATTGTTCCTAAAAGAATACGATAAAAAATTTTTTTAAACAAAGGAACAAACAGTACAAAAAAAGTCTTTGTATAAAATTTTTAAATGCCAGTAAAAATACTGACATTAATACTACAATTATAATTATTGTTAATATTATTACTATATTTTAAAATATAAGAGTTTAATCGAAAACAATAATAATAACCTTTCATAATATATACAAACTTGTCATTTAAATGCACACACATATGCGCGCACACACATATATGTGAACACTCTCTGAACTCATAGAAAAATATTTCTGCAAAAATAACTAAGTTGTGTATCTATTATACAAATCATTCCAAAGTGAGATTAATAAATAAACAAATAATTAATTTTTAATATTAATCTGCTAATCAGGTGAAAATTGGAAACAATTTTTATTGATACTTAAAATCTTATATAAGTAGTCAATTATTTATTGATATTTTGGAGAGGTAAAACATTAAATTAGTAGTTTTTTAACAAATCCTTGACCTAAATTCTATTAATTTTGGCAATTTTTTATGGAAAAATCTGATTTGTGACATACACATTTAACAGTTGTTATTTAATCACAAGGATGATAAAAATAATTCAAATTTGTATACGTCATCTTTATTGTGATTTAAAATTATAAGCTATTTAGGTTAAGACTTTGCTAAAGATCATTGCTATTTTAATGCTCCATTTCTACAAAATATCATTTATTAATTAAATACCTGTATAAGGCATTCAGTGATGAAGAAAAAGTTGATACTTTTTGTGTAGTTAGTAGATTAATATGAAAGAACATTTCTGCAAGTTATTAAAATAACTTTTAGAATATCTAGACTGTGAAGGATTCTTATAGTACATGTTTATAAATATTGTTTATTGTCTAATATTATATTTATATAGAATTATCCATGGATTATTATTATAATAAAGAATAAAAATAAGAAGATTATATCCATGTAAAAAAGATAACCTTTTGCTTTTGATGTTGCTAAGAAACTATCAGTGACTGCTAATTTACAATCTGTGAGGCTAAACAAATTTTCCCATTAACCTATAATACTTTTTTGTTGGAATTTTTGTTAAAGTAAAAGGGAGAACCTCTTTTACTTTAAACCCAAGTTCTTTTATGAATTTAAATCTGTAAAAAATAATACCTTTCTTGACATTCTATAAATAATATTTTAACCTTCCCCAGAAATTTGTACATATTGAATTAAATATTTCCATATATATATATATATATATATATATATATATATATATATATATATATATATATATATATATATATATATATATATATATATATATATATATATATATATATTTATTTATTTATTTATTAGTCACTCAGACTAGAAATTATTGAATAATGAATAACATTTCTATAATGTAATTTTTAATACACCATTCTCATGCAAGGTAAGGACTGGTTTCTATCCATTTTAATACCTTGTGAAGGGATGTCACAAGGTATTAAAAGTAGTCACTACCTTGCATGAAAGTGATGTAGTGAAAATTACACTACAGAAACATTCATTATATGTATTCTGATGTTTTAAGTGGCAATGTTTGATACTTTTTACCAAATATGTCTTTCTGTTAATTAAGACTGATGTCTTCAAAAATGTAAGATCACTTGTGACTCTAATAAACATAGAAATATAATTTCACTTTAAACATACGTGTGAGATTAATCATAATCTTATTCAGTTCCAACATGAGTTTAGATATAATTAATAAAATATGCTTTATAACAGCTTAATGTTTTTAAAGAAGTGCATTTAACATTATATATGATGTAATAATACTAATTTTATTTAATTATAACTTCTATAAAATTTTTCCCTGTTTCAAATGAACTATGATTGAAGAAAATATCATCTAACTTCTTACTAAACATGTAGTTCTACCAATCATGTTTGTAAACTATTGATGATCTTCAGGTTTGATTAACAGAAAATATTTCTAGCAAGAAGTTGTTTGTTTTTTCATTAAACATTGCTGCTTGAAACATTGAAAAAATCTTATAGAAGACATAAGTGCACTGAGTTGGCATTTTATATAATTATGTGGTGTTTAATTAATTAATTAATTACATTTTTAAAATATTTATTGAGAGAAAGGTTATTTAAAAATGATGTTTAAAGACTTTGATTTGTTTAATAACTTTAAGCCAGTTTAAAATAGGCTTTCGTTAAATTATCACTGAATGTGCTCTCAAGTTTTAAGATCATATTAAAAGTAGTGAGAATAATTAAACTGAAATTGAATTGTAATTAAATTAATTTTTTGAGCTAATGATGATATCAGATGTGATTGACAAAAACATATCTTGCGGGTAATTAGTTGGTTTTTTTTCATCAAACATTGGCATTTGAAAAATGATACCTTTCGGGAGAGTGCATAAGTAAATGACATTAATATTATTATATATTTACATGGTGTTTTATCACACACACACACACACATATATATATATATATATATATTGAATGGATTAATATAGGAGTAAATTATTTAATAAATGGGAACTCCATTATATAAATGGATTAAAACCACAACCAATGTGTATTAAAGTATGACAGCCAATTATACTGCATATGTAGTTTGAAAAAAACCCAATAAAATTATTAACTGCACGGAAGAGTTTCTTCATGTAAAATAATAAAAAAAGTTTGCACTTGATTATGTTTTCAGACGCAATAACTTGATAGATTGGTACTGCACTTTAGTACAACATTGGCTGTGGTTTCAATTTCATTTATATATTAGAGTTCTCATTTATTAAATTTTTTTATATATATATATATATATATATATATATATATATATATATATATATATATATATATATATATATATATATATATACACTCATATAAATACATAAAATCAGTCCACACTTAATATTAAACAATACCAAAAATCTTAATGTATTTTTTGTTAAGGCAACATTTTTATTGTTATAGTGATGAAAATGGATAACCACCCTTATCTATGGTCTAAGATGTTTATAAAACACTAATGATTGTTACTTGACTAGAAGAGATTGAAATTTTAATTCAAAGAAGTTTATATAAATCTCATTAAGCAGGCAAATAGAACCTGGTTTTAAAAGCAGACTAACAAATAGTCAATTTTAATTTTCAAACAGCACCCAAACTATATATTACTTAAATAATAGAGCTAATAATTCTCCAAGCTAAATTGGTTTATAAATGTAAATACACGAAAGCAATCCACAGCTAAACAAAACTAAACAATACCAAGATTTTTAATGTACACATATATATATATATTGAACCGATTTCGAATATGTGCATTCGAAACACCGGTCTCTTAGGCAGAGAAGAACATACTCGGAGAGTATGTATGCCCAAACGATAGCTATAAAGTATATAACTAACGTTACATTTCCAGGACATAGCTTCTTCTCGGCTGTTGAGTTGAACACCACATCCAAAGCACTTTTTTGTTTGTGTATAACCACGGGCACCAGCTGCTTATTCTAAAAGAATACTAAAAGAATAGACAACACACTTTGAACAGTGGCCACTAACTCAACACCTAAATCCATGACTAGCTCAGTTGTTTGTAATCACTAATAGATTATACTTAATTAGTGGTTAAAAGACTTGATAAAAGAATTGTAAAAAGAATTTATAAAAGGAGACTGATAAAAGAATTGATAAAAAGAATTGACCGACAAATAAAGTTTAATTTTAAAATAATTTATTAACTAACATTTATTTACTAAATTTAAACATTTTATAATTCTAATAAAACACACGCATATTTTAAATTAACTATTCTAAATAGTTTAAATATTCCTATAGATTTAATAACAGAACAGTCTAATTTAACTAATAAATATTGATATAATGATCATGCACATATTAACTCACGTACACACATAATAATAATAATAATAATATTACATAGCATTTGAAATTTAATCACACATATCAATAGTTCATTTATGTATGATATAAAGTTCATATAATTAGACTCTTGAAAGATTCGTATGAATTAATGCAATGCAATGGCTATTACAGTATAAACAAAATAAGCAAATGTTTTTACCTAGGCTTTTGAATGTAGATGTAGAATTTTGTTCTCTTTGGTGGCTGCTTTCGGTGAGGATATTTCCATTATGAATGCTTACCAGCCGGCTGGGACTTTTCCTTGATGAGTTTCCTGATTTTCACGATTATTACTATTGGAGACAATTAAATACTGACAGAGATTTTCTAAGTTGTTACGTTGACATTATTTCACGGGCAGATCTTGCTGTTTTCATCGGACTTTTTAGGCTGTGGAGAGGCGTGAATTCCCAAAATCTTCTCAACACTGCATTTTGTTTCTTAACTGACTCAATTAATTTCTGAACAGCACTACTCAATTACTTTGTGAACTGCACTCACTCAACTAATTTGTGAACTGCTCTACTGTCCGATAAAAAAGTCTATTTATATCTGCAACGTGTTGTCAAAATATTTCCGGCAAAGATCTGTTGTCGAATTCCAGTGATAATCATTTGATAAACGTGTTGTTTTATTTTATTAATAACCATTGCCATGTTTTTAATGATAATCTTCTTTTATTTCGCATACATTTTTATTTATTTACAAATCGCACATATATACGCACATATATTTTTAATACAATTTACTATTTAGTTTTAACATTATTTTTTTCTTTAATTAAACTTGAATGAAAAGAGATTTGTATGTTTTAACTTTTTAAATTATATTTTTACGAATACTAATAAAAACTCTTTACTTCTTTTTATAACCCTTAGTTTCATTTCTCAAACCAAGACTCCCCCTTCCCCCTTTTGATTAATTAATTGTAGCTTTTTTTATTTCAAAAACTAACGCTAGAAAACTATTTAATTCTTATCTTTTTTCTAAAACAAACTGCAATAAACTCTTCAACGTTTAATTTTATGTTTTCTTTTATGAACGATTATTTTAATAATATAATTTTAGATAAAATTATATGTGCCTATATCAATATAGGTACAATATATATATTAAAATGGAGGTTTTCACAGGCTTAATAAAACACCAACATTTCGAAAGATAGCAGGTTGCAGCAGAGATAATTATATCACGTACATTAACTTAAAATTGATAGGATTTTTAAAATTTTTATTCTTTTACATGAAGAAACTCTTCCATGCAGTTGATAATTTTATTGTTATATCATGTTTGTTAATGTAATATTTTAAAAATATTTCTATTGTCTTCCTAATTTTTTTCTGATAATGATTGTTGTAAGTGGATATGATTTTAATGTTTGTGAAACTATGTGATGGTCACTGACCAAAGAACAGTAAATGCTGAAGGTGATAAGAAGTTTATTTACTGCATTAATGTAAGAAGTTTATTTACTTCATTAATGTGCTCAACTCTTCTAGCATTTACATATTGATTGTTCTGTCCTTTATAAGTGGTTGGTCATTTATACATTGATTGTTACTTCTTTTATACATGGTTGAGAAGATGACATCTGGTATCTGAAAAATTCCTTGAGTTTCCAGTGGAATTCTACTTTTAGATTTGACCAGAATGCTATTGTTCAGTAGTTTTATGTCATAGTATTTTAGTACCCTTTCAATCTTGTTCTTGGTTCCTTTTGTATAAGAAATGCAAACTTTAGTGGAAGCATTTACTTCTTTTTTCTTTTGGCAGACTTTTGAGTTGCTCATTGCCTTATTTATAATAATGAAATTGTAACTGGTCATTAATAAGAGATCATGCATATGTTTAATCTCTTTTTTATGCAGATGTTTTGAGGATAAAATATTCTTGTGAAAAGTGATTTGCTACAGGAAGATTTATGATAATGATGAGATGATTGCTTTTGATATTTATCAGAATGTGTAAATTTCATATATATATATATGAAAAACAAAATCAAGTTAAAAACTTGATAACACTTGTATTTATGTCAACAGATGGCGTTCTACCAAAAACACCATCAAGCATATTTTGTTTACATAAACATCAGAGAATGCATTCACTATCTCTAACTTTAATTCCACTTTCAAATCATGATTTCAAGCTATTTGCTGTCGTCCGTGTGAAAGACAGGAATAAGAACTAGATCTAAACACAAACTCTGAGCATTTATGAAACAGTTTCTATTCAGCTTGCAAGCGTGAATTTTTTAGACACGTTAATGTCTTCGAACTCAGCATAGCAAGCCAGATAGCTACATGGGTCTGATATCAGTTCAGCATCACCACATAGTAGAAGCCTCTGCAATATATATCATTGCAAGAAAGACCTCAAAGGTACATTTATGAAAAACAAAATCAAGTTAAAAACTTGTTAACGCTTGTATTTATGTCAACAGATGGCGTTCTACCAAAAACACCGTCAAGCGTATTTCATTTACATAAACGTCAGAGAATGCATTCACTATCTCTAACTTTAATTCCACTTTCAGATCATGATTTCAAGCTATTTGCTATCGTCAGTGAAAGACAGGAATAAGAACTAGATCTAAACACAAACTCTGAGCATTTATGAAACAGTTTCTATTCAGCTTGCAAGCGTGAATTTTTTAGACATGTTAATGTCTTCGAACTCAGCATAGCAAGCCAGATAGCTACATGGGTCTGATATCAGTTCAGCATCACCACATAGTAGAAGCCTCTGCAATATATATCATTGCAAGAAAGACCTCAAAGGTACATTTATGAAAAACAATCAAGTTAAAAACTTGTTAACGCTTGTATTTATGTCAACAGATGTCATTCTACCAAAAACACTGTCAAGCGTATTTCGTTTACATAAACGTCAGAGAATGCATTCACTATCTCTAACTTTAATTCCACTTTCAGATCATGATTTCAAGCTATTTGCTGTCATCAGTGAAAGACAGGAAAATAATATATATATATATATATATATATATATATATATATATATATATATATATATATATATATATATATATATATATATATATACAAGATGTTAAGGCATTATTTTAATTTTAGAAACAAGATCATTAAGAAAGAGGAGCTTTCCATCTGATGCCATTTCCATAGTAAATCTAATTTAGAGATGTAGATTATTAATATATAATAAGAAGTCATTTAATTTTTATTTCCCATGTAACCAATCAACAAATGGGTCATTGATATATCTGAGCCACAAGTTGTTTGGTATAATGCTTAATTTAGAGCCGGAGCTTAAAATTCTTCCATGAATAAATTGAAAAAAAAACATTGGAGTTGGGAGAACCCATTGAAATTCTAACTACTTGTTTCAAGAATTGAATATTGTAAATAAAGACGATATTATTAAGACAATATTTAACTGATGCAATAATATGACTCTATAATTTGAAATGTTTAAAAGCTATATCTAATGTCTTATTAATTTATATGATGGAAAATGCAGTACCAACACTATAAATAGGGCAATGCACAAATTAAAAACTTCCAAAAAAGAAAAAGTAGTAAATGCTTCTAGTAAAGATTGTACTCCTTATATAAAAGAACCACAGACAAATTGGCTTTTGGATAGATTTTTTAAATAGTAAATTCATATCCACAAGTAATAGCTATTATCAGAGAATGTTTAGAGAGGCTCTAGAAATATATAAAAAAACAAATTGCATTAATAAACATAACGAAACAATGAAATTACCAACTATATGGAGAGTTTTCTCATCAAATGAATAAAAAGTTAAGAATGCTACCAAATTTAAGTCAATGTATGAGATAGAATTATTTCTCCTACAACTATTTGGTTATTACTGTGTTTTCAGTCAGTCAGTTGAGGGAAAACGTTGGTGCTTAATTTTAATTTAATTTTATTAAATATGGTTGCTCACAAAAACATATATATATATTATAACTCAAACAGATTGATGTCTATAATATTAGTAAAAAATCTAAATACACCTGGGTTTCTTTTTACGCGGACTTATTTAACATGATTTTGAACTTACGTGATTCGTGTTTCAGCGGAAGTCGACCTCCGATAATGCGCTATTACTTCAAATAATAAATTTCGTGTACTTACGTTATATTGAAAGTAATAGCACATTATTGGAATTCTACTTTCATCTTAGTAATTTCAATATTTTCAGTGCTTTATAATAGTAAGATTTTATGCAACAATGAAATTAAAATCATGATTTCACATTTTATGTATACACACATTAAATTTTACAAGATTATAATGTAAATTTGTTTAAACATTGTGCGTGTTAATTTTGCATTTTAAATCACATTCTGTTTTTGCTTTTTAAAAAAGAATGTAATCAATTATTAATCATTTAGTGTCCACAAGTTTATTTTTAAAAGGTCAGTAATAGCAGTGGGCACAATTAAAAATTAAAATCTGATTTTTAATTGTAATTAACAGTTTAAAAATTACTTACGGGTGACTTGAAATTAATGTGATGTAAAACAAAATTTGATTTTTAAACGGAATTGGAAATTAAAGACAAAAATAAGAATTTAATTTTTAGTTGTTAGTTTTAATTAAATTTTTCCCAGCAGTGGTGAATAAATGTCTTTTTATTATCATAAGTCTAAGTTCATAAACAATTAATAAAATTATCGGCGTCATCAACAGAAAACCATTAACAAAACATGAGAGTGAACTTGGTGCTAGTTGTATTTCCTCTTGTGAGAATAATTGCTGAGATATTCTTGACTTCATTGAAGGAGAAGCCAAATACATCACATCACATCACATGAGAATCTGATTTTTTACTAGTTTGCAAATGAACGGGTTTTTGGGCAAATAGCGATAATAATTAAAACATGTATAAAAAATGTAAATTACTGTACTGTAAATTATGCATAAAAATATATTATTTTGAATAAAATTAAATATTATAGTTAAAAAAAGTTTGTCTTTTATCAATTTTTTTCAAATTTGAAATTTTTTATTAGTCATATTTTATTTCCTTATTTTTTTTTTGCACGAATTTTAAAGTTATTTTACGTTGGTGCTTTGCTTTTATGTGAATTTTGAAAAATCACAGACCGCATCCCCCCCTTTTCAATGTAAGTTACGTCTATTTTTGCGCGATTGCATTTGCGTGTGTTTTCTGAGGAACCTATCTATCGCGTAAAACAAGACCCAGGTGTACCCGTATTTTTACCAATATTTCAACGACATTAAAAAAAGCATATATATCAAGTATGAATATCTAAAATCAATTCATCTTTATCTAATACATTATGCAATTTTTTATAATAAAAATGTATACAAAGCTAATCTTTCGATATTATAACAATTTGTTTTCAGTTATAATTTAAAAATTATTTAACTTTATGAATACATTGTACAGACTTACAACTGCATTTATATATGTAAAATATGCGGTATTCGAACTCAGACTTTCACACGACCCACCACTCTCAGTTCCATCTTATATTGCTGATCCATCTGATCACACACATGTTGAAAAGATAAATAGTCACCAATATATGTATTTCATGGTAAACAAGCATTCATCAGTTCGTCCAGCATACCATCTCCACACATATGTACAATCAGTACTCAGCTTTATATTAAGATAGCCAATCTTCATACTTTAATGGACAGGCTTCAAACTTAATTTTATGAATGAAATAAAACTGTCAATTATTTGTGATACATATATGATTTAGTCTGATTTGATAGGGTAGAGCCAACCACTTTATGAATTGGAATTTTTTTGTTAATATTATCTGTGGGTTCAATATAAAAATATGTAGATGATTTATTTAAATGTTTATTTTATCACACACACACACGATTAAAATACATGAATAAAGTTCTTGAAGAACTTTAATGACTTCAAAGATGCATGACTAGATAAAATGTTTGCATGTGTTTCTTCTAAGATTATCAAAATCCTGTTTACGTGTTTTAATAATAAATCAAATTTGATATGAATAGTTAAAAATAAGAATGACTTTATGTCTTTAAAGTTTTAAGAGTTAAAGATTAGAAGTAAACAAAAAAGGTCTTGATTACTATATGATTTTAAAATTAATAATGTTCAAGCTTATATTTAACAACTTCTAGCATGGTACACTGCATATAAATTAGTCAGCATTAAATATTTTTATTTTAAAATCATCATATATGTAAAGCTAAAATAAATAAATGTTGAAGTAGAAAATTATACAGATAAATATTAGTCATAAACAAAAAATTATTTTATAAATATTGCATGATCACCATTTGTTTACATATATTTGTTACTACAGTAACAAACTCCCCATACCGTAGTGCCATTTAGTGTAAGCCATAGTAACCCCTATGAAGTGTCTACTCATCCAATGTACTCAAATTACTTTCTTGGTTATGGATTTCATCAGTGAGAAAACCTGGATTTGAGAGCATTCTATTATCTAAATGAAGTGCTTTCAGATACAAGGCTCATCACTGATGAAAGCCACAAACTAGATGAGGAACACTGATAGACATTTTATGCATAAACTTTCTTGCATCCATTAATTACTAAGGCTTTCACTGGGTGGCACTACTGTAAGGATAATCTGCTATCTGTATTTACAATTATTGCTAATAGTTTTAGTTTACACTTCAAAACAAGAAATAAAGCAAAATAAAATTACAATATGTATGTGGCTTGTAGATATAAATATATGTGCAAGTAAATTTATTAGTTTAACCTACATGCAAGTTAAAGAGAATTGTGGTAACTAAAGTAAAATTAACACTTTGGATAAATAATTAGTTGTTTGTTTTATTCATTGCTATTTTTATTACCATTTGCAATGGTACTTGTTAGAAAATGACACCATATCAATAAAATTTTACATAAAGTAACATAATTATTAAAGCAACATATAATATACTACAATGTTTACAGTATATAATAACAAGTGATCATAAAGTAGATTAATATAGAATATGAATTATCTAAATTAGCTTAGAAGTAGAAAGAAGAGATTCATATATGCACACACATATGTATAAGTAAAACAAACTTTAAATATTTAACTTAAAGATAAACCTTTCTTCAATAATTCATAATAGAGGCAACAAAAGAGAAGGCAATACTCATCATGCTTTTTCAATTATTGGATGAGGTGAGTTTATGTAGTTTTCCACTTTTGTTTTATTTTCTAGCTGAGAATAGTTAGATATCCTTTTCCTAAACAACATGGGGTAGTTAGAATAAATTGATTACCTAAAACAAAATAACCCCCAAATTGTTGCAAAAATTTCAAATTTCTTTGACTCAGAATTAAAATATTATGATTTCCATAAGAAGTGGATATACTACCATTATTTTATGAGATTCTTTAAAGACAACACATATACAAACATATAGTATATATTAACTTCATGTATATTATTCTATTTAGAAAAAAAAATGTTCATTTTAAGTAAGATTATTGGTAAATCCAATTAGATGTGACCATAGCTTATGAAAATATTCTTGTGGGCTTGACTCTATTATTTTTTAAAAATCTTTTATATAGAGTTACCCTAAATTTTTAATGGGAGAACCTATTTACTATAAGAAAATATAATTACATTCACAACTTAAAGAAGTAAAAATAACCAGTCATTTTTAACATTGATCTGGTTTTTTTAGGAGCAATATTTTTTTATTCTTGCCATTCATTGGCATGATTAATAGTTGACATACATTATATATATATATATATAAATTTTTTTTTATAAATCTCCTCATATACATTTTAATGCAATATTTTGTATATTTCCTCCTTTATTTTTCTAAGTTTTTTAAATGTGGAGCTTCTTATATCTTCTTTCTCTTTACATTAATGTAAAAAAAAAGAAGAAAGATATAAAAGGCTTTGATGAAGACTTTTTCTTTACATTAATATAAAAAGAAAAAAGAAAGATATAAGAAAGTCTGATGAAGCCTGCAGGACAGTCGAAACTGTTAGAAAAATAAAAGAAGAATTTATAAAAATTGCATTAAAGTGTAATTTATAAAAAAAGTAATATATATGAATATATAAAGAAAAATGCAAAAGAAGTAAAAGAGACGATATAAGAATTATTATTTTAAGTGTGAGGGAAACTGAAAAAAGTCTTGTAGTAGTTGTAAAATGTCTTAAGACCATATTTCTTATTTGTATAATACAAAAAAATATGCAAATACCTTTAATAGAGATAATACTTATCAGGAAATTACCCTTTTTATCTACCCACTATATAGATTTATAACACTTGAGGAATATTCACCCTATCTAAACACAAGATAAACTCTTTTGAAAAGATGAAGCCATTTTTTTAACCTAAAGGTATATGTATAGGCAAATCTTAAGCATTTAGAAATGAGAGAATGAAGATTTGCTGATAAATATACATTAGGTAAAAAAGATAATGTAGATTCACATTATCTTTTCAAAAGATTTTATTTTATGTTTAGAAAATTTTTTTTTTTCCTCAAGTATTATAAATCTATACATTGCATGGGTAGAGGAGTGATTCCCTAATGACTGTTACAAATTAAACACAGAACTAGATTAATAAATTACTTGTTATATAAGTGTTATTTTTTATAAGAATTAATTTATAAATAAGAATTTTCTAAAAAAAAATATTACATTGAAGATCAATATACCAAAAAAATAATCTTACATTCAACTAAAATGGATTCAACATTTGTATTAAAACAATTATCCACTTCAACACCAAACTCTAGAGATATGTATTATAATTATTGTTAATTAATGAACATAAGATAGAAATACTAACCATACTTGAAACTAATTTCTAACTATTTATCTTTATCAGTTGGAAACATTGTTTTTACTTATAGTATCACTGTAATTTGTTTTTCAAACATTTACAATTTTTGAAGTAAATGCAATTTTTTTTATAGC
>JAQFVV010014558.1:0-33157 GCA_028023455.1 Epiperipatus broadwayi
ATATTGTAACGGGCTGGAGGATTACATAAGAGATAGGGGAACGCATCTTACTATGGTCGGACTTTGGGTCTTCAGATAGGATGCAAGTGATTACGCGATGAAATACATAACCTATGATTGTACCTACTTCCAATAGACTAGCTCTACCTATTTTTATTAACCTAGATACAATTTGGGTCAGTTCATCCAACTCTCACCCCTTTCTAGCCGCATTATACCACAGTATTCAAACTCAGGGAGTAATTGCCTGAGCTCTCTTATCAGGGAAGGAGATCACACTAATAGAAGTTATTGCACTTCTATATAAGTGATGATTAATTACCAAAAATCAATTAAGCATAAGATATATAAAAAAAATATGTATGTGCAGTATAAGTATATATGTATTAAAAGCTATAATAAATGACTTAAATATGTATGTGTATTTCCTCTATCATAGTAATAATATTAATAGGAGTAAAACTAAATAAGATTATAATCTTTATAATGGCTATGTGCAAAATGAAGACTATAAAGCTGATGATGGATATTGAAATAATGATGAGTTAGAGACCAGATTAAAATAACAAATTATATAAACATTTATTGATTGACAAATAAATAAAAAAATATGCAATATGAATAACACATAAATCTGATATATATAATTTGTTTTGTCAGGATCAAATTCTACCATATCGATAACTATAATGATATTAATAAAATAAAACCCTTGCCATAAACCCAATGGTAGAAGTTCATGTACTTGACTAATTATTTACAACAACGAATATGGAAAATTATAATATGTATATGTGATTGCGAATTTAACTGACTAATTTAAAATGTGTATACAAACATAACAACAATAAAAAAGACCTCTGTTTTTTAGATACCGCAATGATTATAAATCATTGATTTATAAAAGCAATACAAAAGTAAGCTTAATTAATAATAGTAAAAAAATATATATCATTGTGTTTTGCTTACTATAAGATAATATTAAAATTTCTTACCTCCTAATTTTGTCAAAAGTCAGTCAAATGGGGCGGTCAAAACTATTATTTTTTTTTTTATACAATTAGAGATGATGAAAATATATGTATATAAATCTAATTTTTCCCTCCTTATTACTCTCATACAGAGTAACTCCAAAATTATACACATTAGCTTCCATTTGTAGAAACGAAAATAATACATAAAATTTACAATAGACAAAATAATAAAACAAAAATTACAATTCTTATCCCATTATGTTAATTAAAGTTCGATAAGTCTTCTGGAAATTGTTCATTTATTAAATAAATTCCTAGGAATGGAGATGAAGTTTTGCTCCCACGAAGAATAGAAGTTCTTGTCTGAGTCAAAAAATAATAATGTTCTCCAATTATCCTGTCTTGGATTTGTTTAGGCATTTTATTTAAAGCAAAGATGGTTTTTAAGTTTCTCCTAAATGGGCAGGTAAAATCTTTAAACTTTCATGGCTTTATCGATGATGTATTATTACCCCATGGTAAAAACTTTTCAGCAAGCAATCATGATATAAAAATAATATATATTTATTATTACCCCATGGTAAAAACTTTTCAGCAAGCAATCATGATATAAAAATAATATATATTTATTGATTCATTTGCTGCTCAAGATTTTAATGACGATATTATTATTTATCAAAACAATTATTTATTGAATATTACTGCAACGCTTAAATTTAGCTAAAATTTATCTAATCAGCAAATAATTTAAAACTTCTTACTTTCAAATCATTTCTTTCCCTTCAAATGATTGCTTTAAAATTTCAGCTTTTGATCCCTTTGATTAATATTTTAAAAAAAAATATTTATATATTTGAATTCGAATATTCAGATCCATTTTGTATTCGAAAACTATTTTTTTAAACCGAAAAAATAATAATGTTCTCTCTTAAAAACAAAAAAACAATTATAACAATTAATCCTGCGTTTCGGTCGCGTGAAGTTATTTTAAACATTTTAACCTTGACATTTCCTATTGTTTAAATGACATAATATAAATAAATGGGATTATAACTAAAAATAATAATTTATAAATATTTTAAATTTCATTTCTACAAATCTCATCTCCACAAATGGTGCCATGTGTTTAGGTTTAGGTTTTAATTCAGTCATTGTTTTTATTTTTTTTTTAAGTTTATGTGTGAGTTTCTATTTTATTTTTATAGTCATCCCCAATTATTAACATATAATACCCTTTTATTCCAGTGTTAATATACCTATCTGTTTCTCCCTAGTAATTTAATGGCTTTTATTACCTCATTAAAAATAAAAAGATGTTTATACACATGTATATGTTGGAAAGAAAAAAAAATGTTAATATGTCAATTTGCTTAGCAACTTATTGGTTAAGCTAATATATTACAAGGCTCCAATTGGTAGAGTGTCTTAAATAACTGGATGGTGTGGCAGTTTGTAGCTCATCACTACAAACCCCTTCTCCTACAGGGTTAAAATTCTAACTTATGGATAGAATTTTATCACTAACATATAAGTATGTGTTTGTTTAATGCTGGATTGAGTTAGGTTTCAATGAAGGGTTTTTTTTTTTTTTTAAAAAATGTACTCCAATGTTGCTTAAATTTATCAGCTAGTCTTTCAAAATTATTTAACACTTTCTTTGTATGGATAAATCATATATCATTTAAAGTGTGATTTGAACTCAAGGTTTTTTTTTCTCTCTATTGACGGTTATGTGGACCAAACAATTAACCGGTAATGTGTCTCTATTTAGGCGGCACATAAATTTATTTGTTAGCCTTCATCCTGCTCCTTTTTTGAGTCTCACTGGATTTTTTTAAGGTCTAACCAAATATTAGAGCATCCATTACACTGTAGGGATTGACTCTTCTATCTCGGTTAATGTCAAGACAACCAAATGCTTTTAAAGCATTAACCTGGGTAGATCCTCATCAACAAAAAAAAATACATAATTATAATATACCTAGTTATATTTTTTTTTAAAATCACCTAGATATAAATATAGATATTTTCCCTGATATTGATTTTATCTTTTACTATGCTTTAACTATCACTTCTAACTATTACTCCAGCTGGGTTGTGCATTCTATAAAGCAACTGTATGTTCACATGGAGATTCCAAGATATGGTTTTAAGATACGGGCAATATATGTTCCACGTACCTCTCCTCCAATATCAATCCAATATGCATTATGACCAGATTGTTTTACTATTGTAAATGGTCCTTCATATTGATTAAAAAACTTATGGTACATATTATCTTGCGGTTTACTGACATGTGGAGTTTTTATCAAGACTTTATCCCCTACTTTAAAATTATGATAAACCTTTCCATTATTATTTCTTAAGTTAGCCATTTTCTTGAGCCTTTCATATGCTTGTAATCTTTTCTGTTCCACATTTATTTCTGTGGGATATACTGGGGGTTGATATGCCGTGAATAAAATAGGTGTGAGTTGGTTAAATGTAGTCTAATGGGCGCGAATCCTGTTGATTCATTTATGCTCCAGTTAATATAATTGACTACACACTTTGTTTGCTTTACCCACTCCTTATGCTCATTTCCCAAATAGGTCCTGAACAAACGTCCGAGCTCCCGCATTACACGGTCGCAAGGGTTCGACTGTGGATTCCTAATGGATGTAAGCACATGTTTGATCTGTGATTTTTCCACTCATTTTTTCCATTCCTTTGATAGAAAAGGGGTGCCATGATCTGTTAAGATGGTCCCAGGCTTCCCTATCAATAGAAATTGGAGGGTGTCTAATACCTTGATCGTATGTCTGGTATTAGCTTGGGGTATTGGGTAAGCAGACACATACTTAGAAAAGAGATCATAGATGACTAACAAGTATTTTTGCTTGTTGAATGGGGGTAATGGCCCATAATAGTCTATCTCTAGGATCTCGTTCGGTCTTTCTGGTATGATTGATCTTAATGAACTCCTGTATTTTTGGTTTACTGGCTTAGCTTTTAAACAATTCAGACAGTCCCGAAGTACGCTGAGGACATCACGATACATTTTTGGCCAGTAAAACCAATTTTTAATAGTATGCTCAGTTTTATGAGCACCAAAATGTCCATATAAATTATGTATATGTCTTATGAGTGGGATTCATATAGATTTAGGTATTACTACCCTCCACTCATATGTATGTGAATTTATATTATATAATAAGACCTGCTTTTCTATCTTATATGATGTGAGATCTTTCGGCACATGCAGAATTTTCTCCCCCTGTAAAGCTTTAATTATGGGGTTTAGGTCAGTATCTTTTGACTGTATGTCTTGTAAGTTTTCTAACTCGTTCTCTACGATTTTATCACTAATTAGATCGATGTTAGTAATGTAGGCATTATCTACTGACAGATTATATTGTTCTGACCTACATGGGTTTCGACTGAGCACATCTGCTACAACATTCTCGGATCCTTTACAATACTGGACAGTGTAATTGAATTCCTGCAATAACAAGCTCCACCGGATTAAACGACTGTTAGTCAAGTAGCTGTGATTCAGGAAATCGAGGCTTTTGTGATCAGTGACCACTATCACCTCTGATCCAAGAAGCATTTGTCGAAACTTTTGGAAGGCCCACACTATTGCTAGTGCTTCCTTCTCGGTGACTGTATAATTTAATTCTGGACCTTTCAAGAGGCGGCTGATGAAATAGAGGACACCAGGTTGACCATCCTCCTGGATCTGGGATAATGTTACCCCTAATCCAAAACCACTGCTGTCTGTTTGAACAATAAATGGTTTGTTAAAATCAGGGAAGGCTAAGATGATTTGCTCTAAGAACCCTGCTTTAAACTTTGCAAACACCTCATCTTGTTCACTAGTCCAGTTCCACCTTTCATCCTTTCTAATGAGTTTTAGTAATGGTTCCATGTGGTCAGAGAACTTTTGATAAAAACGATTATAGAAATTACATAATCCCAAGAAATATCTAATTTTTTTTTTATTAGTGGGCTTTGGAAAGTTCTGTATGGCACTGATCTTGTCTGGATGTGGTCTTATCCCATTGCAACCAATGATGTGACCCAAAAAGACTACCTCATTACAAACTAAAGTACTCTTCTTGAAGTTGACCTTTATCCCTTTTTTGAAACACTCTTTAAAGAATAGAGTTAGGTGTTGAAGGTGTTCCTCAACTGTAGTAGATGCGATTATTATATCATCCACATAAATGATTGCGATCTGTTTAACCTCAGGTGATAGGGTTTTGTCCAGGCACCTTATTAGGCCAGAACCACTATTGATCAATCCAAAGGGCATCCTATTAAACTGACAGGTGAAACCCTCGTATCGGAAGGCAGTATATTGGCGATCATCAGGATGGAGTTCGATTTGCCAATAACTGGAGGTTAAATCAAAGGTAGAGAATACCTTCTTATTTCCAAATTTCACGAATAATTCGTGGATGGGCGGGGGAATGTTCCTATCAGGAACTGTAATTTTGTTTAGTTGACGAGCATCCAAACAAAATCTCATTGACCCATCTTTCTTCTTCACAGTTACAATTGGATTACAATAAGGTGAAGAACATTTGGAAATAATTCCCCAATCTAGCATCTTATTGATTTGCTTAGTTATCTCTTCACGATACTGATATGGAATAGGATATGATCTGGATTGGAATGGTTGGTCATGAATGAGTCTTATTCATTGCTGGAAACCCTCTATTATCCCTGGTATTTCTGAGAAAATTGGGCTAAACTGATTTATAACTGATCGCAATTCCATCATACTATCGCTTCCAATCAAGTTGGATTGTGCAATTTTTTGTTCCATGAGTGCTTCTGGAATGGTAGATATTATGCAGTCAACTTCAGGAGGTCATATCTTGGAAGCAATGTCATCTCCAAGATCTCATCACTTACCCTAACTGTCTTATCAGAGAAATCAATAAAACAATGGTTTTTTATGCAGGAAATCTGCCCCTAAGATGACATCATGTATTAAGCCATTCAGTATTAAAAACACATGATAGAGAACTGTTTGGTCAATGTTCAATTGAACCCAGATTTGTTTTTGTGCTAGTTTAGCTTTTCTATTGTTTGCCATGGTGACTTGTACTGATTTCAGTGGTAGGGTCTTAATGTTTGGATTTTTAATCAGAACCTTATGATAGATATTGTCTGATATAACTGAAATTTGGCTACCTGAGTCTAATAAGGCTTTTACTAGCAAACCCTCAAACAAAATCTCTATCATGGGGCAGCTTTGCAAAGCAAAATTGGTTGCTTTGTCATCCCACGAGCACATTAGATTAGTGATTTCTCCTATTATGGTTTGACTAGTGTTCCTCATTGCATTTTCGGTTTTTTGAGGTGAGGAACATGGCCTCAAGTACCATTCTAGTTTGGTTTTGGCAGGATAGTAGGTACATGGTTACTGCACCCTGGCTTTGGATTATTCCCTGGGCTATTATGGGGGTTTGTTTTGTTTTTCCCACTACTAACTTGGGTTCTATCAGGAGTCCATATGTAAGGAGAGGATTTCATTGATTTTCCCTTCCAATGATACAGGTCATTATTATTTTTTCTTTTTTTGTAATAAATGGTATTGATGGCCATTTCTTCTTTTCGTTTTTCAGGTGTCCTATTTGAAACATTAACTGTATTTAAGTCAATGCTATTTAACAATTCAGCTACTTGCTCAATGTTTCTAGCATTGGTGCATAATAGTGCTTGCTCAATTTTTAAGGGCAAATTTCTTTTGATAATTCTTATCATGTCACCTTCACTCAGGTGGTAAGTATTTAATGTCCTAAGTTTTGTTACTTGGCGGTGGAAAAATTTGGTAAATGTTTCTCCTGGTGTTTGCCGATATTTTTCTTGAAACAGCTGATAAAAAAAGCGCTTCTTGTTTATCTCTGTTCCAGAAATTTTTGACCAAAAGGTTTTGATAGCCATCAAATGTGGGTGGAGTTTGGAACAATGATTCCCACCAGATTAGTGCACCACCTTGTAAATGGCTATAAGCAATAATAAGTTTCTCTGCCTCAGACAAATTGTGATTAACCGAGAAGTATAAATTAAGGCTTCTAAAGTGTTCCATAGGAGCCTCATTAACTAAACCTTTAAAGTTTTTCAACTTCACAAACTGATTAATTGCACTAATTTGAGCTGTGCAGTTATTCATATTAGTCATGTCCATCGAGCTAATTGGCTGATTAGGTACTTGTGTATTTTGATTTAACTGGCAGTTATTCGGTACTATTCCCTCTAAGTTAAAATTATAAGGAGAAGCTTCTATCTCCAGTGGTATTTGACGTGACCAAGTAGGTCCCAAATAGAGGTTGTCATCCTTGCTACTGTCTTTGATAACTACTTCTAAATCATTTCCCAACTTATCTTCATTCTCATACTTGGTTTGTGCTGATCTATCAATTTCAGAAGACTGCATTCCCATTCTATATGCCTCTTGGTATAAATGAGTCTCAATTGCTTCAAATCTCTGATTAGTGGCTTTGTCTATATGGTCCACTTGGTCCTGAATTCCTTTTTTGCCTTCAATTACTGATCCTAATTTTACATTTGGAAGAGTCTCCATTTCACCAGAAGATATCTTTTCTTCCAAATGCTTTACATTTTGACTCATGACTTCAAGATTTGTTATTCCCTTTCACTTCATTATTTAATCGGGAGTGCAATTGCTCAATTTTGGTGTTAATGATATTAAATTCTTCCTGAATTTTGTTTTGATGTCTATCCTGTTCAGCAGATACTTCTTCCTTAAAATGTACATGATTTTGTTGTACTTCTTCATATTTAGTATCTAATTGGCTGGTGATAGTGTGCTTGAATTCTTCCAATCTCTGTTGACACTTTACATCCTTCTCATCTATCTCTTTCCTCATTTCAAACATAGCCTGTTTCAATTCTTTATCTTCTTGGACACTATTTAAACCAAGAGATAATCGTTCCATGTCTGCAGATAGTTTACTTTCAAATTCCTTCATTTTTATATCCATATTAATGTTTAAATCACTGAAATTGGTTGTCATTTCTTCTCGTAAACTACTGCTATTGCTATCTATCTTTGCTTCTAAACTACTACTATTGCTGTCTATTTTTGCTTCTAAACTACTACTATTGCTGTTTATTTTAGCCAATTCTTCCCTTAAACTACTCATATTTGTTGCCATTTCTTCCTTTAAACTACTGTTATTAGTTGCCATTTCTTCTTTTAAACTACTGCTATTACTTGCCATTTCTTCTTTTAAACTACTCATTTTATTATTGATTTCCATGATCATTTGGTCTTTCATCATTCGGAGCATTTGCACAATAGCTGTCTGCTCACCTAAAGTCGGTGCTATCTCAGTTTGAGGTGTTTGTCTGATTTCATTAATAGGAGTCTCTTGAATTTGACAAACCAACTGGTTTTCTTTTTGCACTTGTGACAAGTGTTCAGTTTCATTTAGAGAACCCCCAGATGCTTGACTATACAAATCTTCTTTCTCAACAACAGTGGTAGTCATTTCTATTTCACTATCACTATTACTATCTGATTCTGGTAAATGCTTTAAATCCATGTTTAATAAATATTTCTTACTTCTAGTTAACATTAAAAAATTTTTTTTTATAAATTTACAATATATTATTTGGTTTTATTAATACAAGTGAATATATATATACCATAGGGTTTTATATGCCATCTTTTTGCCATTTGCATTTAGTTTAGATTTCCCTTATGTATGTAACTTTTATTTCCCATTTTTAAAAAAAAAAAAAAAAAAACCTTATCTTTTATTTTCCCAGACTCATCTATTTTAACTATGTTTAATCAATGATTATTTATTTAATGGTTGGTTTTGGCTCATTTCATTATTTATATCCCTCAAATTTCACTTCCCATTCTAGATAATAGTTTTTATTTGATAAAATTATTTATAATAAAAAGAAATATTAAATACACTTTTCAAAGCTGTAATTATTTGAATTAATTATATGTTAGATGTGTAAGTTTATAGAGGTTATATATATATGCAAAAACGACTTAAGATAAAAAAAAAATTTCAAACTAAAAAAAAAATTATTATTTTTTTTATGAGTTCAATAGCTAGATCTCCTTGGAGACATGATATTCATGCCGAAACTTTGGGCGCCAGATGTAACGGGCTGGAGGATTACATAAGAGATAGGGGGAACACATCTTACTATGGTCGGACTTTGGGTCTTCAGATAGGATGCAAGTGATTACGCGATGAAATACATAACCTATGATTGTACCTACTTCCAATAGACTAGCTCTACCTATTTTTATTAACCTAGATACAATTTGGGTCAGTTCATCCAACTCTCACCCCTTTCTAGCCGCATTATACCACAGTATTCAAACTCAGGGAGTAATTGCCTGAGCTCTCTTATCAGGGAAGGAGATCACACTAATAGAAGTTATTGCACTTCTATATAAGTGATGATTAATTACCAAAAATCAATTAAGCATAAGATATATAAAAAAAATATGTATGTGCAGTATAAGTATATATGTATTAAAAGCTATAATAAATGACTTAAATATGTATGTGTATTTCCTCTATCATAGTAATAATATTAATAGGAGTAAAACTAAATAAGATTATAATCTTTATAATGGGTATGTGCATAATGAAGACTATAAAGCTGATGATGGATATTGAAACAATGATGAGTTAGAGACCAGATTAAAATAACAAATTATATAAACATTTATTGATTGACAAATAAATAAAAAAATATGCAATATGAATAACACTTAAATCTGATATATATAATTTGTTTTGTCAGGATCAAATTCTACCATATCGATAACTATAATGATATTAATAAAATAAAACCCTTGCCATAAACCCAATGGTAGAAGTTCATGTACTTGACTAATTATTTACAACAACGAATATGGAAAATTATAATATGTATATGTGATTGCGAATTTAACTGACTAATTTTAAATGTGTATACAAACATAACAACAATAAAAAAGACCTCTGTTTTCTAGATACCTCAATGATTATAAATCATTGATTTATAAAAGCAATACAAAAGTAAACTTAATTAATAATAGTAAAAATATATATATCATTGTGTTTTGCTTACTATAAGATAATATTAAAATTTCTTACCTCCTAATTTTGTCAAAAGTCAGTCAAATGGGGCGGTCAAAACTATTATTTTTTTTTTATACAATTAGAGATGATGAAAATATATGTATATAAATCTAATTTTTCCCCCCTTATTACTCTCATACAGAGTAACTCCAAAATTATACACATTAGCTTCCATTTGTAGAAACGAAAATAATACATAAAATTTACAATAGACAAAATAATAAAACAAAAATTACAATTCTTATCCCATTATGTTAATTAAAGTTCGATAAGTCTTCTGGAAATTGTTCATTTATTAAATAAATTCCTAGGAATGGAGATGAAGTTTTGCTCCCACGAAGAATAGAAGTTCTTGTCTGAGTCAAAAAATAATAATGTTCTCCAATTATCCTGTCTTGGATTTGTTTAGGCATTTTATTTAAAGCAAAGATGGTTTTTAAGTTTCTTTTAAATGGGCAGGTAAAACCTTTAAACTTTCATGGCTTTATCTATGACGTATTATTACCCCATGGTAAAAACTTTTCAGCAAGCAATCATGATATAAAAATAATATATATTTATTGATTCATTTGCTGCTCAAGATTTCAATGACGATATTATTATTTATCAAAACAATTATTTATTGAATATTACTGCAACGCTTAAATTTAGCTAAAATTTATCTAATCAGCAAATAATTTAAAACTTCTTACTTTCAAATCATTTCTTTCCCTTCAAATGATTGCTTTAAAATTTCAGCTTTTGATCCCTTTGATTAATATTTTAAGAAAAATATTTATATATTTGAATTCGAATATTCAGATCCATTTTGTATTCAAAAACTATTTTTTTAAACCGAAAAAATAATAATGTTCTCTCTTAAAAACAAAAAAACAATTATAACAATTAATCCTGCGTTTCGTCACGTTAAGTTATTTTAGACATTTTAACCTTGACATTTCCTATTGTTTAAATGACGTAATATAAATAAATGGGATTATAATTAAAAATAATAATTTATAAGTATTTTAAATTTCATTTCTACAAATCTCATCTCCACAAATGGTGCCATGTGTTTAGGTTTAGGTTTTAATTCAGTCATTGTTTTTTTTTTAAGTTTATGTGTGAGTTTCTATTTTATTTTTATAGTCATCCCCAATTATTAACATATAATACCCTTTTATTCCAGTGTTAATATACCTATCTGTTTCTCCCTAGTAATTTAATGGCTTTTATTACCTCCTTAAAAATAAAAAGATGTTTATACACATGTATATGTTGGAAAGAAAAAAAAAATGTTAATATGTCAATTTGCTTAGCAACTTATTGGTTAAGCTAATATATTACAAGGCTCCAATTGGTAGAGTGTCTTAAATAACTGGATGGTGTGGCAGTTTGTAGCTCATCACTACTATATATATTGTACCAGTCATTTCCTTATTTTTTTGATCACCAAGGATGCCACCAGGTCACTGCATTCCTGTAAAATTTCATTTACATAGATCAAAAGTTAATGATGATGCTGATTGGCATTGGCTAAACCCAGACATCCTGAGTAATAAAACTAGGACAAACATTAGCTGATAGAATTTTAAAAAAAATTATTGTTTATTAATGTTACATTTAAAATTTCAGGTACTGATATTTATACAAGATCGCATAGATCTAACTAATTTTATTGGAGCATGTATGAGAGAAAAAAAAAACATTAAACATTCCAGCAGGAAAGCTAATTTTCTCATCGAGTTTCTTAAAGGGATGGAATAAATTTAATTTCTGCTGAATATTCATCAAACCATTTCTGGTTTCTCCATTTAAAGACTTTCAACAATTAAATAGATTTGCAAAAAATGCAGCAAAATTGCACAGGCAAACACTTTCTAGTACAATAAATCTAGAGACATCATATGTCTGCAGAAGGGTTCATGGGTAAACCCATTTAAGATTACCAATGTTGATTTTAATACAAGAAGAGGAAATACTATGGAGTATGTATTTTAAAATAAGAGAAAAACAAAATCTCCATTTTAGAGAAAACAAAAATATTTCCTCAATGAATAACCAACCAAATGAATGGCCAGAAACTAGGCTACTCTAAATTAATTAAAAGTGTCTCAAATGGAAACATGTAAGTAATAAGAAAATTGTTTACATCTGACCAAGCACTTATTAAGAATGTAAAATATACAAATAAGCCTAAGTAGCTTAAAGATAGAAACTTTTGTTACACACACCAACATATAATAAAACACAATTTAACATCAATAATATATAGCATTAAAATGAAATACATTGCATTAATCAAAAATCAAAGAATACAGACAATAATTATAAAATACAACAGTTTATATCTCAGACTTACTTTAGATTGAGCAGAGAATCTAATTAGTGATTTATGCCCTGACAAGAATATAAAATAATTTATCTTATAGTACAGACAAGTCCGGTCAGTACTCACAGTTGTGCACTGATTTTATTGAGTGAAACCTTCAAATGTTTTTCTCTTTAAATGGCAGTAAGTGTGGAGGCAAATTTGCAAATCAGCCGTAGTTTAGGCTTTTAAGGCATAATTGGAAAAAAAAACAGATTAAAATTAGGATCCATCTTTGGGTTGTTTAAAATGGGGGTTTGGATACATATGGTATTGAACTTGACCATATGGAAAGTTAACACAGTTAATTCGACATCGCATATTTTGAGTGTTTTGTTGCATGTCTCCTTGATAGGTAAATGAATATAATCTCTTGATAGTGGATTCAGGAAGTAAACTGCAATGTATTAAAATCTATGGCAGAAATGCCAATTAAATAAGAATTTTCACAAATAGAAAATGGATATTCACAAACAAGCCAAATAAAATAAGTTGCATTATTACTTCTTTTAAGCAAATTACTCTAGATCAAGCTAACAAGAATAATACAAATCTAATAAATAATATGTCATAAACTTCTGGGATATTTATGTGCCACTTTATCTTCTGTGTTTTGTGTGTTTTTCATTAATTATAAGCATTTGTCCTGGCACCAATCTCTATCTTATGCTCAATATTAATTAAAATGTCTCACCAAGGTTCTTAAATGGTCTCTAAATTAATTAGTACAAAATTAAATCTCTGCCATTTTCAAGATAAATTAAAATATATTATAATTAAGAAACAAGAAAGCAAACAACTTTTTCTTAATATAAAAAATTTCCATAAAGATAAAAAATGTTAGATTATAAAACTTTTACAAAAATTAACTTAAAATAGATTTTAAATAATAATCTTAAAAAAAATTCCAGAAAGAAAAATAAATAAGTATATGTGCTGAAATATATTCTTATTACATAAAAGAATAAATATCCAACATTAACAGTAATTGTAAATGTTGCAATGAAACTTTTGCAGCAGATAGTATCCGGGTTAACTGCTCCCTCATTCCATAAAAAATAAAAGCACTTCATTTATTTCTTTTTTTTTAATTATATACCCATTTAACCCCACTATAGAAATTGGCAGAAGGTTTGTCATGTTTTGTGCAAAAACAGTCAGTTTAGTACCTCTTCCCTACCTTCTACCATTTACTCTATTAGTATCAATATTTTGCTCAGCAGATCTGAGACTTCAGGCATTACAGAATCCATAGATCCTAGACTTGTCCTCCAATAATAAAAGCATCTGGACGATTCTGTTTTTGTGCATGTTAGTAATTCCGTGCAGCACCAGAACAAAAGTTTTTAATCTATTTTCAATTTTCCCACTTTACCAATAAGTCAACCACGTGATTTAATCTGTTTTTTTGGGGTTTTTTCTTATCCCTTTCCCTATTAATCATACTTCAATTGGTGGGTAATGGGGTCTTGATTAATATGGGATAATTTTGACTGAAATGTAATCTAATTGGCATAAACTCATGTGGACTTGTTTAGAGTCCAATTGATGTTATTAGTAACATTCTCATCTTGGTTCACCCATTGCCTGTGGTTACGGCTGACATACAGCGAGAACAAATGATTTAACTCTCTCATACCCACTCACAGGGATTAGCTTGGGGATTATGTATAGCCATTAATAAATGCTATACCACTGTTGAATCCACCAATTGCAAGATTTAAATGTCAGTAAAGAAATTGTGTTTTTTTTCAATCCTTGGAAGCTGCTGCTCTTGCAAGTCTTTAATAAGGCTAAAGACATTGTCTCTTCTTAGTGGATAAGTTTTCACATATTTTGAAAAAATATCATATATGACAACTAAGGACTGGAAATGTCGGTAATCATGTGAAGGACCATAAAAGTCAATGGCTAGTAGTTCATTCAGATTCTGAGCCAAAATTGGTTGCAGAATTCCTGTAAATTTGTTATTTATGTGCTTTGTTTATGCACAAGTGTGGCAAGTTTTAAAAATAGATAAGATGTTCGAGTACATGCCTGGCCAATAAAATAGTTCTTGGAGTATATAGTCTGCTTTACGTTGTCCAAAATGTTTACGAAGGCAATGTGCATATTCAATCAATTGGTTTCTAAGTCTTTTTAGTATGACTGTTCTCCAGGAATATTTTTCTGAGGTAACCCAGTATTGAAGTATCAGATTCTTGAGTTGATAGGCTCTTTCCTGTTGGACTAACATGCATCACCTCACAGAGAAGTCATTCTTGCATTCTACTATCTGGGCATACTCATGTCAGATGCCTGTATTTCCAAAAGTCTCCATAAATCTTGCTCACTGAGCCATACATGACCAAAATAATTCCAGCAATATTTAATTTATTCAAATGGAGGTGACACTGATGTAAATCTACAGGATGTCAACTCAAGATTTCAGCCATAATATTATCCCTGTCTGGACAATAACAACCCAATATCAAAATTTCTCTAAGAAGAGGCTCAATCAAACCAACTGATTATTGGTCAAGTAACTATTGTTAAAAAAATTCCAAATTCTTATGATCAGTAATAGCAACGTCTGAACCCAGCAAACATGTTTAAACTTCAGAAAGGCCCACACAATAGCCAGGGCCTCCTTTCTGTAATAGAGTAATTGTTTTCAGCCCCATTAAGCATTGGCTATAAAAATACAATACCTGGTGGTGTTTTTGCTCATCAATTTGAAAAAAGAACTTCCCCAAATCCTCTCTACTTCTATCAATCTGTGTATAAAATGGCTGAGCTGACTTTTATATCAGAAACTAATGTTACAGCAACTTTCTCTTGATAATGTGAAACTCCTGTTCTTGCTAAAGACGCAAATCAAAGTTGATGAATCTATATCAATGTTTTCATAGAATCTATGATAAAAATTGCAGAGTTTCAAAAAGAAGCATACCAGACACCTATTAAGAGTATGGGAATGCTCAATTGCAGCCAGCTTGCAGGATGGAGCTTAATGCAATGTTTTCTGATGAAGCCTAAAAATGTCATTTTGTCCATGGCCACTTGACTCTTCTATAAATTGATGGTAATATTCCTTTGGTGGCACTCTGTTAAAAATAACTCTAATTTTCTGAGTGTTCTTTTTTTATTTTTTATCCCTGGAAGAAATAACTATGTTGTCCAGGTAAATTACAATAATATTTTTGATGTTATCTGATAATATCTGGTCTTTTTACATTAAAAGTACTGACCCATGTATATAATTTATACTGAAAGCCAGTGTATTGACAGTCAGATGTATGGAGTGTTATCTGCCAATAGATGGTGATCAAATCTGTTGTAGTATAAATGGTTTTTCCTTGAAACTTAGCTAGAAGTTCCATGATTGTAAGAGGAATATCCATTTTTGAAATCATGATGGCATTCAATTGGCAAATGTCCAAATATATTCTAACATCACTGTCTTTTTCAATACCACTAATGGATTAATAGATGAGGAAGCTTGCTTGCCAACAACACCCCATTACCTCATCTGTTGTAACTGACTGTCCACCTCAGCTTTAAACTGAAATTGAATGTGATAAGTTCGACCATGGAAATGATTCTCTTCCTTGACTTTAATACAGTAGAGATATCCTTTAATAGCTTAAGGTCTATTTGAAAAAAATGTATAATACCACTATAATAATTCTATTAAAGAATGTTGATGCCCTGTCCCTTTTAGAATGGACTATTAGACTTTATTTTTCATTTAGCTGTATCCATGACATGCTGTATACACTGTATTTATGGTGGCTGATAATTGTTTAACAACTATAAGGACATTATGCTATCTCTGCAATGAAATAAGTAACTACCATATTCTATTACACATGTATGCCTGTACAAAAAATCAGTTCCAACTCCTAAATCTTGTATCAGATGAGGCATTATCAAAAATACTTGGTCTAACTCCATGCATCCCAGATAGCTATAATCAAACCTGCTTTGTCTCTATGTTTGCCATTTTCCCATTTACCATTGTAACCTGGATTTTTTTAGTGGAAGTGTATACAGATGTGTCAGTTCTGTTTTTATCTGCAAATAAAAATGGCTAGAAAGCAGAGATATCTGACTCCCTGAATTGATTAAAATCTCTGTTGACATGGATCCAATCTTTATGCTTATGTTGTGACAAGCCTGGTTAGTTACTACCACTCTTGCTTCATCTTAATCCATCACCACATTGGACACTGTTCTCCTGGTTCCAAACTGGACACTGTTTCTCCTGGTTCCAAACTGTATGCTTCTCTTCTGACTCCTCTCCAGTACATCACAACCCAACAATGATTTATCTCAGTTAATAATTTTTAACATTTTTTTCAACCACTGTCTAATTATTACTCAACATGATTTGTTTCACCACCACTGGCATATTGTTATTACTATTATAATTAACTGACTTTTCAAGAAAGAAAATGTTGTCAATGATTTTAGTATTGCAGCTGTCTACAGAAAAATTGAGTATATCCCCCCCCCCCCGGAATATGATTGCTGCACTAATCTTCTAAAGATATTCTGCTAAAAAATTTTCTTTGAAAAATTGTGGATGGTTGCACAACTATAATCTCCAAATGTCTGTGGTTTTGTACTTAAAACATGCTCCCAATCCTTGGCTACACTCTGTAGATGATTATGATTTACTGCAATATATTCTAGTTCCTGCCACCTATAATACTGAAACATTTCTTGAAGACTTTCCAGGTGCACAGCCAGACTTTCTTTTATATCCATCTTGAAAAATGTTATCCTTAACTCCTTTTCTGTCCTTTCCATACCTTTCCTCTCATTGTTTAATTTCTTTACTGTATGAGCTATTCTTTTCTTTATCCTCATCTCACAACAAATCTTCCCCTCTCATCTTGGTCCCCCTTAACATCTCTTTTCTATCTGCCTCTTTTCCTATAATGCTAATTTTATTTACTTAACACTTGCATTCAGGAATAAATCCAAATGATAAACAAAATACAATTTAACTGTTTAATTATTTACTTGAAGACAGAGAGCACTCTTAATATTTATTAATCAATTTTCTTCCATTTAGAGATCCCACTGAAAATGCAATTTAATATTTATCTTATCATTTAAAAGTCAATTCCCTACCCCAATATGTTCTAACAATACGTAACAACTAGCCTAAACTGATCTACACTCAACATATTTCCCAGCCATCTGAACAAACTCTTGTATGGGTTTTTAATTGGAAGCCTTGAGTTGGCAGTGCTAAAATTGAAATACACTATGTACCAGTCATTTCTTTATTATTTTTGATCACCAAGGGTGCCACCAGGTCACCGCATACCTAGAAAAATTAATTTACAGTGATCTGAAGTTAATGATGATTATGACTAATACTGGCTAAACCCAGGAAAAACAAAAGCTCATTAATATTGTTCATACAACAGAGAAATAAAAGTAAGATGAATATTAGCTAATATAATTTGAACAATTTTACTGTTTATTAATGTTACATTTAAAAATTTTAGGTACTGAGATATATACAACATAGCATAGATCTAGCTAATTTTATCAAAGCAGGTATGAGAGAAAAAACATTAAATGCTCTGTCTTCAAAACTAATTTTTCTATCAGTTTCTTAAAGGGAAGAAATACATTTTACTTTAGCTGCAGATACATGGAAACCAATTTAAGATTTTTAACAATAAAATAGTCTTGCCAGAAATGCATTGAAACAGTGCAGGCAAGCACTCCTTAGTATCTTAAAAATAAAGACTTCATATTGAAGTGGTAAATATGTACTACATATTTAGCTTCACTGCTTGATGACATTGCAGACCGTTAAAATAGGGTTTGAACCAGTTTATATGTTTATTTGGTCATCCAGGAATGTTAGGCACACACATACACATATAACTTCCACTCTGTTTATTCAAATGGTTATGTTTAACCAGTTGTGTTATTATTTTAACTTAAGTATACTTTATTGCTAAGCTTGTAACTTCCCTTCACTCAGATAATTGTGTATGTGCGCATATGTATTACAGATACAAAAATTAATATGATTAATGTAAAGCTAAAGCAATGCCAGAAAGTTCTAGAAAGTATTATTGCAATTTTAAAAAATATTAAAATGTCAGTCTTATTTAATTATTTCAAGTCAAACTAACAAAATCATATTCTTAAAGCTATTTCCAATTTTAAGAAATACATTTAAATAATGCTTTCTGGAATGTATTTGTTTACGTCTTCCAATTTTGCCAAATTTCAAGTATAAGATGAGTAAAAGGTTTTTTTGCACATGCAAGATGTGCTCAGGTCACTCAATCATCTTATGTTCAATTAGAGAGTGAAAACAGAATGATTTCCGAGTAAAGCAAAAATTCGCCCTTCCTGATCTTAGATTGCCTCATACTGCCTTTCTGCCATGCCATCGTCACTTGCGAACTGTTCTGTTTAAATGTGAAAGAACAATTGGAAAATGCCTACCATTATTTTGTTAATATTGTGCCTTGCTGACTATGCTTTTGCATCTAAATTTCATATACATTATCCTAAATGGCCACCATAACTTCCAAAGGTAATCCGTTTTGCCGATGAACGAATTCTTTATATTCGTCATTCCATTACTAAATTCTAATTATATTCGTAATGTAATCTTTTATTTATATGTCAACTGACTATAAGCTCAGATATCATCATTGTTAAATTTATGATTTTCTCTCTAAAGTTTTAAAATCTCGTTCTATCAAATGCTAGCACAGAATTATGTATTTTAAATCTATCATTAGGTTTTAAGTTTCACGCTTTAGTTATCTTATTTTCATGTGACAAAACTTATTTTAAACTATGTATTTTATTGAATTAATTTTAGTATGTTAATGTTTCAATCTACTGAATTTATATCATTTCAGCCACCATTCCAATATTTTGGAATGTTTAAATAGTTAAATGTAAAATTTCTTATTGAACGCAGTTCACTCGATTGAATATTTTGAAATAAATGCTTAATAGTGGATTGTTTAAAACATCATATTATGGGATAAGATAAACTTTTTGTTGTTGACACTATGGATTTAAATGCATTTTATGTTCTTTAAAGAAATCTGATTATTAATCTATTTTAATAATTATTCATTGCTTTCACGCCATTGAGCATTAGCTTGCTTATAATATACTATTGTTTAAGAATACTTGGGGCTTGTTAAATAGGAAAATAATATTTTCCTTCTATATTTAACATCCTAATTTTCTAAGGTTATACGTACATTGCTTAGTGGGTTAATATTTTGTCATGGAATTACGCCTGATATTATTATTTTATTTAAGCTTAAATTAATACATTAGTCATTTTAAGACTTAAGCTATATTCACATTGCTTACTTATGATAGCATTCTCAAGAATTCGTATTTTGCTTTATCAAAATTATTCCTCTGGAAGTCCTGGATTTTCTTCATGTGACTTGTCTAACAATGAGGTTTGGTAACACTGACCTCAGGACAAATGTTAGATTGTTAAGGCTCTGCATGTGAAACATCGGCAAATGTACCATGGAAACCTTACCACTCATCTCTTCAAATACCATCTTGTTATAAATACAAGTGGACTCTTATATGTGATAAAGCCTTTCAGTCCAAAGACAGATATGAACTCCACTTTTAATGCTATCATTGTGGTCAGCACTGCAAGTTCTCTTTATATATAGTTCTCATATTATCTATAAGACATGGTGCAGTGATGTTTGTAAACCATTCATTTAATAATTTAGTAGAATATTTTTAGGATTGTCATAGTAAGGCTTATACAGGCTAACCCCTTCCTCATTTGTACAGGCCCAAATGTTTTTATGAACAATAAGTTGTTTAACTGTCATATCAAGAGTAAACCACTCTTTGGAAGTGAATTTATAGATGTCTTTTATGATTACTTTAAAGTAATGATAATAGCATTAATAACATTAATCTATTGTTATTTGTAGCTCATTAGCATACTAAATCAGTTGCCTATATGCAAATTATTAACCGCATGAAATCTGTGCTATATTTTTGATGTAAATTAAAATTGTTTATGTTCATTAAATTATTGTGTTGATAATTACTCATGCATTTGGATCTTTTTGAAGCTCACTCATTGAATCTCACTTGTTCCTTAAAATAATACTAATATTTAGAAATTGTAACTAATTACTTTAAATAAACATTATCCCTGGGTTGTTCTGTCCTTCTGGATGGATATTATATTATAATTCATGTTTCTTTTGCAATGCTAGCTGTTTGAAATTCTTTTAAAATTATAGAGTTTTCATTCACATAAGGTGTTTGACTGAGCCAAGATTTAATATTATTTATTTATAATAATTACCATGTAGATCTCATGTTTCTCCACTGTGTCTACAGGACCGGAATGAGTAAAATTTAATCTGTTATCATTAGAAGTGTTGTTTTTAATGTTATAGTTTTAGAGAAGAGCAAAGAGGGCAGAATCCATGATTGCTCCTGACCTGTGTATCTTGGGCATTAGTGGGTTTAGGGTACTTTTGCTTAGATTCTAAACCTTGTTAAATGAGCATACAATTCTGACCAGTACAATATGTCTGCATAACAACTCATGAATAATTATATTTAAGATGTCCAAGGTTGATTTCAGTAGAAGAACAGCAATTAGAATGAGAAATCCCACAATAAAAGAAAAACAAAATGTCCAATTTAGGGAAAACATAAATATTCCATTGATGAATCACCAACCAAACAATTGGTCACAAACTAGGCTGCTCTCAGTTAATAAAAAGTGTCTCAAACAAAGACAGGTAAGTAAGGAAAAATTACTTACATCTGCCCAAACATGTATTCATAATGTTAAAATATACAAATAAGTCTAATTAGCTTAAGGAAAGACACTTGATACATGCTCAAACACATAATAAAAACACAATTTAACACCACTAATATATAGCATTAAAACTAAATATACTGCATACATCAAATATAAAAGAATACATACAATAAGTATAAGATATGCCACTTTATATCACAGATTTACTTCAGATTGAATGGAGAATCTAATTAGAGATTTATGCCCTGGCACGAATATGAAATGTTATGTTATAGTACAGAAAGTCCACTGAGTACTCACAGTTATGTGCAGATATTACTGAGTGAAGTCTTCAAGTGCTTTTTCTTTAAATGGCAGCAAATGTGGAGCAATAATTGGGAATCAGTTCTAGTTTAGGCTTTTAAGGTATAATTGGAAAGAATTACTCAAAGATCAGGGTCTGTCTTTGGGTTAGCATTCTAGGGGTTTGAATATATATGGTGTGGAACTCAACCATTTGAAAAGCAAATACAGTTAATTCAACTTAGGTTATTCTGAGAATTCAGTTGAATGAATATAATCTCCTGATGGTGGGTCGAGGTAGAGAACAGCAATGTATTAATATCTATGTCAGAAATGCTGATTAAATAATAATCTCCACAAACTAATAGAAAATGGATGTTCACAAATTGGCAGAATAAAATGAGCTGCATTGTTACTTTTCTTAAGCAAGCTAACAAGAATAACATGAATCTGAAGAATAATAAGTCTTAAATTTCTAGTGTATTTATATGCCACTTTATCTCTCATGTCATCTCTTTTTTACTTTTAATTAATTAGAAGCATTTGTCCTGAGCCAATTCTTAGTTCACACTCAACCTTAATTAAAATAACTCACCAGAGTTCTCAACTTATCTCTAAATTAATTAGTACAAAAATTAAATATTCACACCTTTCAAGATAACTTATAATAGATTATAATTAAGAAACAAAAATACGAACAAATTTTCTTTTCTTCTTTTAATACAAAAAAAAAACTTTCCATAAACATAAATACAAATATTAGATTATAAAATTTTACAAAAATTAACTTAAAATAGATTTTAAATAACAATCTTAAAAAAAAATCCAAGGAAAAAAAAGTATATGTGCAAAAATATACTCTTCTTAAGTAAAACAATAAATATACAAATTTAAAAATAACTGTAAATGTTGCTATAGAACTTTTGAAGTGGTTAGTATTTGGATATATATATATTATAACTTTTGGGGCTGTTCCATGTATTATTTTTCATTAAACACCGATATTTTGATGGACTAGCATCCACCATTATCAAGGTTAACTTTTGAAAGAAAAATCATTAGATCTTTAATAATAACGTGACTTTGTGCAAGATGAAAAATGAGATTCAACTTGATGTAGTTCAGCATTCACAATATGAGGCTTATCAAAACGTTTATTTCCCTCAGTATTTTCACCTATTAATTTTAAGTTAATATTAGATAAAATGATAGGTTTCCACATAGCTGGAATATGTTGTGCTTCATCAGCCCTATTTAAACCAGTAGGTCTATTTAATATTTCAATTGACTCTCTCATGGTTCTCAAATCATATCTTTCCAAATTAGCAAGTATTTTTGTATTGTCCAAATCAGGTTTGTGACCAGTTTCTAAAAAATGGGAAGTAAAAACTGATGTGCTAATTTTTTGATTAAAAGCATTTTTATGTTCCTTAATTCTAACATTTATTCGTCTATGAGACTGAACCACATAGCCTCTTGACACTGAAAACATGGAATTTTATAAACTTCTTGGTGTTCGAAAAATATTCTGTCTTTAAATTTATATAAAAAAATCACCATTTTTTTTTCCCAGTAGAAGAAGTAGTCTTTATATTAAAACAAGATAGTCTTCGACTGATTTTATCAGTAATCCCGTTAATATAAGGTAAAATTACTCTATTAAAAAAGGAATTGTCTATTCTGTCCTCTTTTTTCTTTTTAGTATTAATGTTATATAAAGCCTTACATATGATGTTTTTATTATAATTATTAGAAAGCAGAATACTTTTTTTAAGTTCTATTTCTTGAAAGATGAAGTCAGCCTTTGTCTATCAAGAGAAGAAATATTGACAAGCATTTCTGAGATGTCTAAAGATTGAACACTCACTTTAAAATACTCAATTAAATTTCCTTAATTTGATAAAATAAACAATAACAAGCCACACAACAAGGAAATACATATCAATATGATATTCTTTCTCAGAAAGTTATGTTAAAGGCATATAGAATGATTTACATAGAGAACTGAAATTAATGATCCATCGTACACCTGAGGCATGTTTTATTATAAATTAGTAAGTCATCTTCTTGGGGAGTTTATTTGAATCTATAGAATACTTTTCTCTAATGACTAGAGACTTAAAGGCAAATAGGTAATCATACTTTTATGTAAAGTTTATATAATAGAATTATTGGAATGTAGAGAACAATGTCTATAGGAATATTATGAAAATGTCAAGCTCTTAAATCATGATCAGAATCACTGGCAAACATGGCACAACTATACAAACTTTCAAAGTACAAATAATAATAATAATAATGACAACACCACCACCAACAACAACAACAATAACAACAACAACAACATCAACAACAACAACAACAATAATAATAATAATAATAATAATAATAATAATAATAATAATAATAATAATAATAATAATAATAATAATAATAATAATAATAATAATAATAATAATAATAATAATAATAATAATAATAATAATAATAATAATAATAATAATAACAACAACAACAATAATAGTAACAATAATATTTATCTTAAGGCACACTTTTTCCTCCAACCTTAATGAAGAATCTAGAATCTCATCAATATTACTATCATCATTATTTACATTTGCAGTTTCACTTTCTTGCTTATTTGTATTCATATGTGTTTGTATAGATTTTTATCCCTTCTCACTTCCCTGAATTACCACATCCGATGTCAATATTTGCTTTATACCCCTTTGCTAATAGCTTGTTTTCTTTTCTAGTCTTTCTTTTGATAAATCAAATTTATTATTTTTATTCTTTGGACAGTCTATAATCAAATGGTTTCTTTCTCCACAGCCAAAACATTGTGGCCTTAGCCCTTTAATGTTTAGGTATAACACTGCTCCCTGATCCATAATTTGCCTTGGAATTTCTTTTGGCTTAATATGCTGGTCATTACATAAGATTAGATCAATGTTATAGTGACAAAAATGATAAAACTCTTAGGAACTGGTATAGGGCGTGTTATTTTTTAGGACACATTTAAAAGAAACATAGGACCAAAACTTGTGAGTTAGATCAAATATGATCTCTGTAACACCAGTTTGAACATTGGAAGTTGGGAAAATTAAAAATTATAAAGAAACATAGTAGGACAGGCATGTCAAATTAGCAACAAAGACAATTTGGCAGCAATTTTTCCTCTTTTATTATAAGTGATTGATTTGCTAATGGGGTTCAAATGATAAATTATATTTGATTCATTTGGGACATAAAATAAAATGAAAATTGTGTTATAACATTTGGACTATTGACCTAGGCAGAATGGACAGTCTGGTATATTATATATGACAAGAACTATGTTTTAAGCTCTTGTAAATCCAGAAAGAACTCTATCAAAAATGTCAATGTAAATGTTAAAATTTGTAATCAACTTGTAGCAGTTAATCTACTATGTAATCATTAATGTTGTATTCTTTTGAGACAATAAAGGCCTTTTGAAACATAAAAACATAATAATAATAATAATAATAATAATAATAATAATAATAATAATAATAATAATAATAATAAATAATAATAATAATAATAATAATAATAATAATAATAATAATAATAATAATAATAATAATAATAATAATAATACAGGTTTATTTATCATTTTAAAGTATTCAAATATCTAAAGATAAATAATTTTCAAGTAATTTAAATAATAATAAACCTATAATAGAATCCTAAATAAATGTATTTCTTTAAAAATCACTAATTCTTTAAAGAAATCATGAATCATCACTGAGAATTGGCATTTTTAATTGTCCACACTGATATCAGTTTTTATTAGTAGTCTACGAAACTTTATTTGGAATAACTAAAACTTATTTATCAACTTCATTTGGGATAACTAAAACTTTTTTATCAATGTCATGGTGAACTATATGGATACAGATTGCTAAATCTTTTTTTATGATTTTGGAACATATTACTTATATTAAATAATGATCTAAATTGCTGAGAATAATAGTGAAAGTTCTTTATCCATCATAAAGTTAATATTACCATGTCATTCTGGAATATTTAATTGTTCTGAAGGGCATTTCTAACCTGGCCTATAATTATTATTTTCAAAAAGTTATACACATTTTAATGAACTTTATAATAAACTGCAATATTGCGATTTGAAGATTCATTCCTCATGGATTTTACTATATATTGCCATTTTGACTTTTCTTCAGTATAATCCAAACTGCTAGTATATTTTGTAAGAATTTATGTCTTGCTTCTATTTTTCCTATTTGATTGATTACAGCTGCATTAAACTGTTTACTTGCTCTATAATAACTTTTAATAATTTTTTCACTACATTATTTATTAAATTGTTCACTCTTATTGTTACTTCGTCAATACTTTTACTGACAATGTGCAATATTTTTACTATTTACCCTATTACTCCCTCTTGCCTAGAGTTTCTATCTTTCCTATCTCTTCTCTTTGATATTGTTTATTTTTTAAACAATTCAAATTCTTTTTCAAAATCTATATAACAGATTTTATGTTTTGAATTTGAACTCATTTCTTCATGTTGACGTTTTTTACTCCCATATTTTTCTTCTTTCATTGCATTCATCATTACTCTTAATTGTACCATACATTTTGTTTCATTTTCTACATTTCTGATCCCATTTTCTGTTGACTATTCTGCATTTTTATATCAATTTTGCTGGCTTCCATGCACATCTTGCAATGTGAAATCCATTTTGTTGGTTTGCTGTCTGAGTAATTTTATAATATCAAATTCTTCATAATTTGTAATTCTATCACCAGTAATATAAATTCTATAAATGGATCTCTTTTATTTTCAGGCTGTATCTCTGATGATTGTTTCACTTCTTGCAATAACAGTTTCTCAATATTTAAATGAGTTTTCGGTAATTTTGATCTTGTAATCATTGAAGTATCTTTTATTTTTATTAAAAACTTTTCTTGATCAACTAAAAGTAGTACCACAAAATGTATTTCTTTACTTTTTATTCAATTTCTCACCTAAAAGTAGATTACAAATTATTTTTTATCTTATCACATAAAAATAGTACAATGGTCTATACTTTTTACTGCCTTCAATTTACTTTCTGCCTTTACCACTATTATATTTAATTAGTCTGTCAATTATCTATATATTTGATGACTTATCTTATCTTTATGTTCTAATTTTATAACATCTAACAATAAACTTTTTATTTCATTTTCTAGTGCCAAATTTACCTGTCAATTAATTAACTCTTAATTATTATTACTCTTTTATATATATATTGTATACATTCATTTTAGCAACACACACACACACACACACACACACATATATATATATATATATATTGTAATGAGCACATATGCCATTAGATTATTTTTTATAAAAATTAGACATGAAAAAGTTCGCAAATAAAATCTTTTTTAAGAATTAAAAATTGAAAGTTAAAAATCATCTAAACTCTAATATATAAAATTGCACAGATGAAAAATTAGAAGAAAACTTTATTAAAAAAAGAAAAAGTTTTAAAACTAAATATTAAGAAAGGCTTGAAATATTTAAAGATAAAAAGAATGTACAATAAATTAATTAATGCTATTGTAAAATGGAAATGATTATTTTAATTAGTTAAAATTAAGCTAGCCCTTGGGCATTTCTAAATGTATAAGCAATGGTCAGATAGGAGAGAAAAAACAATGGGAAAAGAATGGCCAATGAAAGAAACCCTTCGGGAAACATACCTGAATGAAAAGACCATCACCATCGTCATGATGTAACATCCACTGGATCCTAAAGTTTACAATAAAAGGAAAAGTTTGGACATAAAAGTAATTATTATTTTAGAGAAGGCAGAGATGTGACAGCAGAGGTGTGCTATATGTGTTAGTGCAGAGAGAGTTAAAAGAGAAGGGATTGAAAAGATGCACTCTTCAATCCCTTCAGTTTTGCTAAAAAAAGAAAGAAATGACCAATCATTTTCTATATTGTGGACCACAGGACATCAGGGTGATTAACACTGAATTCCAGATAGCAAACTTCTAAAACAGAAACTTTTCCAGTATGTTTAAACCGTAAGAACTTTATGAACTCTAATAAGCTTTAACTATAATTTTAAAACTCCAGTACAGTATATAAAATGAATAAGAACTTTAATTCTAATTTTTTTTCATATTTAATAGAAATAGAATCCTATCTGACCAATGTAAATTAGTAATAATTAATTTTATTTTATGTATTTATTTTTTTAAAATCTTTTCCATTTATTTTTATTTTTTTATTGTTTTAAGTTTTTATTATGATTTTCTTTCTTTTAAAATAAACATTATATAAATGTTAAATTTAAATCGGGCATGAATGGCTATATAGATTTGTAAAGTTATATTAATTAATTAAGGGAGGGTTAATCTTGGGTTATTTGTTTCATAGTTAAATTGGGTTAATCAATTAGATATATTGGTGTAATTAGTAAATGTAGTATGAGATTCACTATGAGCAGGGTCACCTTATATGCCGCACTTGGGCAAAATAAGTCCCATATCTCACTGACCATCGAAAGCAGATAGTATTCCCTGCTCTTTGGATCACCCCTTTTAGCCTATAGAATGGGATAGTAAGATGGAAAAAACAGTCCCTTCCTATGGAGTTTTTTTATTGTTCTTCTTGCCAGACAGTTGTAGTATTCCTGTCTGGATAAGAGTCAACATCTTCTATAACCAAGCTGTTCAGATGTACATTCCTGACAGTATGGTTTTTGTGCTGTTGTATTCATGTTACATTGAATACATTGATGTATCAGATGGATTGATGTTAGTTTAACTGCGAACTTTTGGCCTAAGATTAAATAAGGGATAGAATATTTTGTTTTAAAATGCAATCTATGTAGTCTACTCATACTCAACACTTTAATAAAAATATTAAACTCATCTGTGTGAACTTATAAAAGTTAAATCATAAATTAAATTCTAAAATCCAAGTTAAAATGTCAGTTAAATTTTAAAATAAAAGTGATACTAAAATGATTCAAAATAACTTATACTTGAAGTTTTTTTTTTTTGTTGTTGTTGTTTTGTTTTTTAAAAAAGAAGAAAAGTAAGTAAAATAAAGTAGAGTTGAATACTAATGTAATGAAATAAAGTTTCATATGTTAAACTTGATTTTCTTTTTTTTATCGATAAATAAGGTTAAAAAGAGGTAGGTCAAAACAGGCATAATAATTGGAACAGGGCGTAGAAAAGACACATAATCAGCAATTGGAATAGGGCAGAGTTAGTATGTGGTGTACTGCATATTTAGAATAAGACAAATAGTTAAAGAATAATTTGATAATAAAAATAAAATATCCGATATTACCGATTCTGTATTTAACTGATCAGTAACTAAAAAACTCATATATATATATATATATATATATATATATATATATATATATATATACTGGATATAAATACTTATAACATAACCACTGAATAATACTTATAAATATGTTTTAAATGTAAACCATAATGGAAGAAACTTTAGTGAATATAAAACAAGAAATGAACAGAATATCACACAAGATAGATGAACTGATTCAACATTTCTCGGAAAACACTGCATACATGAATCAAAGAATGGAGGAATTCAAATGTGAAATATCAAAGGAAATCAAAATCAGATTTTATAGCTTTAAAAATGAGATGCACGAAAGAGAAAATGGACAATTTTACCCATGCAATATAAACCAATTTTTAAGAATAAAGATATTTGAGGGACAAACAGATGAAGCTCCTATCGAGCATATTAAAAGCTTAGAACATATTTCCAAGTGAATCAAATTAATGTCTGTGTTAATTACTGGCAGTGGTTTTTTTACTTTTTGTTTTTAATTAAAATATTATTAGATAAGTTATATCTTAAAATCTCTGTGTCTTATTGATCTAGTGGTATTGGGCAGACAGTCTGAATAAAACATGTAAAATGTGAATCTTAACTTACATATCTGCCTACTATATAAATTTTCCAGGTTCAAAATGCCTGATGGTGCCCTGTACAGCAGATATGGTAAGACTTATTTGATCTCACACTCCCAGACCACTATGATTGGCCACCCTATGTGAGCCAATGTTTAATAAACCATGAGTACCCTGAGTAAGTTTTTTAATGTCTTATAAAAGCACTGCCAGAAAAAAATAACACATATTTTTAAACATGAGAAAGTATTAATAATTTTAAATTGTATTTTGTTAAAAGGAAAAAGTCAAAAGGTTGCAATTAATATGTTTTTGTTTTTTGTTTGTTAATATATATTATGCTTTAATGTGTATAGGTGCACACATCCATGTAAGTTTTTGATTGAAAATGTGGTACCTTATGATAAGTGCCTTTGGGAATTTACTTCACTGTAACCTTATGTAAGCATTTCAATTAATCATAAATAAGTTCGTGGTATATATAATTGTGCTGCAAATATACACGTGTAAACGTATTATCTATTAAAACATATTTACTTCGTTGCAACCTCCTTAAATAAATAATTTGCTTAATCGTGTCGTTTGTTAGAAACAAAATATAGAGAAAATAGAACTCTTGGGAGAGGAGGCATAAACATAGTGGTTCATAGAAAATGATAGTCAACATTTTTCTTTTATGTATATAGTCTTTTTATAGAATTACTAATCAAATTTCTTCATTAATCCTGTACCGTAATTACTAACCCTAAGTAAAAAAAATTTTTGTTTATTTTTTTTAAAGCAAGTTTACTGATATGTAATGGGCACATATGCCATTACATTATTTTTTCTATAAATTAGACATGAAAAAGTTCACAAATAAAAACTTTTTTAAGAATTAAAAATTGAAAGTTAAAAATCATCTAAACTCTAATATATAAAATTGCACAGATGAAAAATTATTAGAAGAAAACTTTATTAGAAAAAGTTTTAAAACTAAATATTAAGAAAGGCTTCAAAGATTTAAAGATAAAAAGAATGTACAATAAATTAATTAATGCTATTGTAAAATGGAAATGATTATTTTAATTAGTTAAAAGTAAGCTAGCCATTGGGCATTACAAAATGTATAAGCAACGGTCAGATAGGAGAGAAAAAACAATGGGAACAGAATGTCCAATGAAAGAAACCCCTCAGGAAATGGACCTCAATGAAAATACCATCATCATTGTCATGGCATAACATCCACTGGATCCTAAAGTTTACAATAAAAGGAAAAGTTTGGAAATAAAAAGAATTATTATTTAGAGAAGACAGAGATGTGACAGCAGAGGTGTGCTATATGTGTTAGTGCGGAGAGAGTTAAAAAATAAAGGATTGAAAAGATGCACTCTTCAATCCCATCAGTTTTGCTAAAAAAAGAAATGACCAATCGTTTTCTATATTGTGGACCACAGGACATCGGGGGATTTAACGCTGAATTCCAGATAGCAAACTTCTAAAACAGAAACGTTTCCAGTATGTTTAAACTGTAAGAACTTTATGAACTCTAATAAGCTTTAACTATAATTTTAAAACTCCAGTACAGTATATGAAAAGAATAAGAACTTTAATTCTAACATTTTTTTCATATTTATTAGAAATAGAATCCTATCTGACCAACGTAAATTATTAATAATTAATTTTATTTTATGTATTTATTTTTTTTAAATCATTTCCATTTATTTATTTTTTTGTTCTTTTAAAATAAACATGATATAAATGTAAAATTGAAGTCGGGCATGAATGGCTATATAGATTTGGAAAGCTATATTAATTAATTAAGGGAGGGTTAATCTTGGGTTATTTGTTTTGTAGTTAAATTGGGTTAATCGCTTAGATATATTGGTGTAATTAATAAATGTAGTATGAGATTTGCTATGGGCAGGATCACCTTATACGCTGCACTTGGGCAAAATAAGTCCCATATCTCACTGACCATTGAAAGCAGACGGTATTCGCTGCTCTTTGGATCACCACTTTTAGCTTATGGAATGGGATAGTAAGATGGAAAATGCAGTCCTTTCCTATGGAGTTTTTTATTGTTCTTCTTGCCAGACAGAGGTAGTATTCTTGTCTGGATGAAAGTCAATATCTTCTATAACCATGCTGTTCAGATGCACATTCTTGACAGTATGGTATTTGTGCTGTCGTATTCATGGTACATTGAATACATCGATGTATCAGATGGATTGATGTTAGTTTAACTGCAAACTTTTGGCCTAAGATTAAATAAAAGATAGAATATTTTCTTTTAAAATGCAATCTATGTAGTCTATTCATACTTGACACTTTAATAAAAATATTAAACTCATCTGTGCGAACTTATAAAAGTTAAAATGTAAATTAGATTCTAAAATCCAAGTTAAAATGTAAGCTAAATTTTAAAGTAAAAGTGATATTAAAATGATTCAAAATTTTATATATGTGCATTTAATAAATGTTTGTGTGTTATTTCTGGCATTGGTTTCCTTTATTTTGAAAATATTTTTAGGTAGGAATATATTTTAAAAATCTTATTAAAACTTATAAAAATGTTTTAAATCTCTGCTACTCCATGAACTAGTGACATTGGGCTGATGGCTGAGGTAAAATATCTTTGTAAAAATTGGATCTTTAACAATATGTATCTGCCTACTCTATAAATTTTCTAGGTTCAAATGGTGTAGGGGTGCCCTGTATGGCATATACGGTAAGACTGTTAGCTTTATTCTTGCACACCCAGACTGTTATAATTGGTGCCCAATGTTGGGCGATGTTTAATAAACCATGAGTACCCGAGTAAGTTTGTTTAATGAAATGTTTTACCTACCGTATACATTAAATCTTATAAAAGCAATGCCAGAAAGAAATAACACAGATTTTTAAACATGAGGAAGTATTAATAATTTCAAATTGTATTTTGTTAAAAGGAAAAAGTCAAAAGGTTGCAATTAATATGTTTTTTTTTGTTAATATATATTATGTTTACACAACAATTATATATACCACCAACTTATTTATGATAAATCAAAATGCTTAAATAGGGTTACAGTGAAGTAAATTCCCAAAGGCACTCATAAGGTAGGGCACATATGCCGTTACAATATATATATATATATATTAATCTTGGGAGTGATAAATCATTATCACATTTTTTTAATATATTGCATACAAAATTAAATACTGCTATGATGTTATTCTCTCTTTCAGAAGTGCACAATAATTTATAACAAAGTGTAAGAATTTAGCCTCTAGAGATGATAGATATAAAAATTGACTAACTCTAAAATAAATATTCTAACTAAAGATGGTCATACTAATATCCAACCATATTTCCTGTCCATCCTTTCTATCAAACTTTCTTGCCACTATACATGTTATTTATTTATTTAAAACCTATTTGTTGTATAGAAGATTGCAGCTACATCTTTAAATGAGAAACATCTAGAGGTTCATTTCTCATCCTTTCCTAGCTTTTAGAAGATGGCTACTTTTATCCCAATAAAAAAAAAACATGGCTATAAATAATAGAATTTATGTGTCTAGCTAAAATTAATTAGTTTGGTAGAAGAATAAAAAATAGGCAACTAGACTAAAAATAATATAATAAATCAAAATTTATTTGCAATATTTACACTTTTAACATTTAGAAGATAAATCCAATGCATATATATAT
>JAQFVV010014559.1:0-33128 GCA_028023455.1 Epiperipatus broadwayi
TTTATTGGATATATATGTCAATTAAAAAACTCCACAATATTTATATCATTGTAATATATATATATATATATATAAAAAATATATATATAAATCTTTTGTCTTTTGAGGTATTGAGATTTTACCTTGAATATTAGAAGTAAATAACAATTGTATTAGATATTAATTTCAAGATTACCAAGCTGGTAAACCGGTAGTTAATTAAAACTTTAGGCTTTGGTAAATATGTGATAAAATCATGTTTTGACTTCGTCTCAAGAATCAAGGATGTAGAATTGAGCCCAGACATAAGGCTGGCATCAATAAACATAACTGAGCTGTATGGATCCATCGACAAAGTAAAATCCATCAAAATTGTTAAAGAATTGTCACACAGAAACATAGACCAGGCATGGATTGCTTTCATAGTTGAGTTTTTGAATTGGCTTGACAAAAACATGATGACAACATTTAATTGACAGAAGTACCACATGAAAGATGGATGGCCCATAGGTCTACCAATTAGCAGAATCATTTCCAACATTGTTATTAACCATTATGAAGAGCATGTTTTGCCAAATTATGATAATACTGCATAATCCAAAATTTATACCAGATATGTTGATGATTTGTTTGTGGTTGCTAATGCAGAAGTCATCAATGAAATCAAAAATAAATTACAAACAGGTCACTTTAAACATTCAACACAAAATGGGAAGACTCTAACAAACAAGTAAAATATCTGGATATACAATACAACATGAAAACACATACCTGAATTTTGAGATGATAGTCAAATTTTATAAAGTAAGAGATCACATCAACCCAATTTTAACACATCCATCAACCATAAATTAACAGGTCTTACATCTTTTTTCTATAGAAACAAGCAATTGTGCAAGTTTGAAGCAATAAAAAATTAAATTTAGCAGCATGCAGAAGGAATTATTAATTATAGGTTTTAAACAGGGCATCATCAATAGAAAGATCATATGGTTTCAAAACAAAATGACCAATACCACACTCAATGTGGATAGACATGGGATATTATTGCCATACATACTGAACATGCACAAAAAATTTTGTTCAATTTTCAAAAGAAGCTTTCAGTTGTGTTTTCACACCCCTCCTAGTTCCAACAGACTCATCAATAATACAAAAGACTGATTAACTCTTACTCAAACTCCACAAGGATCTACAATATCTCATGCTCTTACAAAAATTGTAAAGTCTCATATTATGGTGAAACCAAGGCAGCACTGAAAACTAGATTATCTCAACATAAATATTCATGTATGAAAGCACATTTCAATCCAACACACAATGTCTTTTTCTCACAGCACCAAAAGCTTTCATGATATCCATGCAGAACCACAAATAATCAGCTTAGTCTTCAGAGAGGAAAACAATTTGAGAAAAAAGATAAAAGAAGTATGTTTTATTGCAATTGACAGAAAGGAAACATGTTATTCTATATCCAGGGCATTGAATACTTGAATTTTGCATACATTTGTATAATATTGGATAATCTGTCACTTCACAAAGAGCTATTATTATAAGAGCCAAGACTCTTGAAAGTGCTCAGCCTGTTGTTTAATAAGATATTAAACAGTAGCTTTGTTCTTATGCATTTATAGAGTTAGTATTGAATTACTGTATATTATGCATGATTTACATTAGTTATTTTAGTTTATTTAAGAATATAAAATTTCTATTGTATGGAAGGTACTAGAAAGAAAAAAATGTGTTGGGCAGGTCTGAATGAAGTCGAGTTCCCATTATGACAATTCTCCATGAAATTTTGTGAAAAAATGGTGAATCTCAAGCTAAATCTGATTAAAGATTTAGAGAAACTCAAATCAAATCATCAAAACATTGAAGAATTTTGTGCCAAATTTAATTAACAATTAAAAAAAATTTGCTGGCTAAGTCTGAAAATTTTATGAGAGGTTTGAAAAATCTTATATTTAGTGTCAAAATCTTCAAAGGGAAATGTTAATTGAACAAGAAGATAACAGAGTCTTTTGTAATGAAATAAAAAAATTTAAAGAATAAGCTTCAACTTCTTTTCAAATATTCACTGAAAATTTAGACAGGAGAAAACAATTACTGTTAATCAATATAAGGAAGATATTCTTGTTACTATTGAGAATAAATGCCAACACATCATTTGCTGATGTTAATTGTCAGTCTAGGGAAATACAAGGGCAAATTAATACAGAAATACAAGCCATAAAGTGTTGTTTTGATAATGTTGAAGCATAAGTTAGACTGATAGGATTAATCAACCACAAATGATTAGCGATGATAAAAAAGATCTTTGTAACCAGAAGACTTTAAACAATCTTTAATACCAATGGGAGTTGAAAATATTAAAACCTAGATAAAAGAATTAGATAAAAAGATGATAAGCATGGTTAGGAAATGCAAATTTGTATTTATTCAAAGCAAAGTAGATATTAATGGTAATTTTGGAGGTGTAAATGATCAGGTTGAAAGTTTGGAATAAGTATTGCGTGAAAAGATTATTGTCATGTAATAATTGAAAATAAACTAACATACATACATATTAGTGCAAACAATATTAGAGATAATTCAGAAACCATGAATCCCCATCATGATTTAAAAGAAAAAAATAAAGAACAGAGTTGGAACTCTTGTATTCAAGAAAAGGTTAGGAATACAGATGGAAATATTTGAAAGAATGAAAATAATAAAACACCACTTTCATTGGAAGAGATTAATGCAGATGAATGTTCATGCCAAAGAATCCAAATGCATCTAAATTTATAAAATTGAAAAGTATTTAAGCATAAATACAATGAAAATTCTTCAGAATATTTAAGTAGACTGGAAAAGTTATTTGCATTAAGTAAATTGAATATGCATAATAAATTAACCATTAGCAGCGATCATCTTTACATATCAGCAAAAGATTGGTGACAGCCATTGTTTTGTAAACCACAAACATACATTGATTATAAGCACACTTGATTATGTTCATTATAGCCACTACTGTCCTGGTTATTAAATAACCAAAGAAACCACAGTGTATGGGTACTGAACTGTGTTCAGACCCATATGACTATATAAACTAATGGGCTTGAATTGAAAAATTAAGGTGTTTTCAGTTTAAGTCTCATAGTTTTGTAGTTACATGGAGATAAAAGGTGGTTTCTGGAGGGTGGCATTAGATCCTAAGTTCTAAGTGCAGTGCTCTCAGATCCAAGGCTCCTCACTGATGAAGGCCACAAGCCAGAAACTAGTCTGGGGATATTGGATGAGTAGGCACTAGATAGGGATTTTATGCACAAAGCCTTCTGGCATCCATTGATTACTGTAGCTTGCTGTGTGCGGCAATACATATAGTGAGTTTTTCCTGTTTTAGCAATAGCTATACACAAGCATAAGAGGTGGTGGTCATGTGAAGTAAAAGAAGTAGTTGAAGTCTTATGAGTGCTAGGAGTTAGAGAAACTTCTTCAGAAAACCCTCCTACATTTTGAAAAGAGGTAACTTGTTATCATGTGACCAATGTTAATTTCTGGTTAGCATAAACACATTATGAAATAATTTTTATCAGACAATGACTGATAAATATTCCAGGAGAAAATTTCCCTATAATAATTATCCAAAATTATACAAAAATAGTGCATGACCAACTAGAGATAATGGTTTATCATCTAGTACATACTCCATTGATATTATTTTAGATTTATTAAAACATTCAGAGCTAAACTTAATATTCAACCATTAAAGAAATTGGGACCTTCTGGGAATGATTCTTACTGTGGATGCCTGAGGATAATTTAGAAAAAACTTACTAATAACAAAGCTGAAATATATGAATTTTAACCCAGAAGCCTGAACCAATTGATTATAATTTTGTAATAAATAGATGGCAAGAAATTAATGTTGTATTTGAAAACATTGTAGTCAAAGGATTGTTAGACACAGGGAGACAAGTGTCAATTATCACTGAATAAATAAAATTTATAGTTTAAATCCATCTATTTCTACCTTGTCATTTAAGCAATGGAAAGTTACACTCTCAAATATATAAAAAAAGACTAAATTATTTACATTCAAGTAGGGCAAGGACACAATTTAATGCATGTTGCATTGAATATTCCTTTTCTATTTTGCAAGGACTCATCTATGAACTAGCATTGGGCTCTAATTTTATGAATCAATACAACTATGTCTGGATTATGCAAATGGCAGGTAACATGTCAAGATAGAAAATGTAATTTCAGCTTCCTTGTATCACACCTGTCTATAAGTTCACTACATCTTCAAAAACATTTTATTAATTTGAAATTAAATTAAATCTAGAAGAATCTATTAATTTAAACATGAAAAATAAAAATGAATTTTATCATGTATTATATAAGTTGAAGATTTTTTTTTTCAAAACAACCTGGGATTATCAAAGAATACACACACCATATTTATTTAAAAGAGTATCAACCATTTCAATGTAAGTCCTACCCTATACTGTTTTAGTATAAGGTGAAAGTTTAATGTCAATTAAATCAAATGATTAAATGGGATATTATAAGAAAGTGTGCCTCATCATATTATAAGCTTTTAATAGCTGTAAAAAAAGATGGATCCATATGCATTGGTTTGTATGGAAGATTTTAAATCATAACACTTTCTGTGAACACAATATCCCTTTACTATATAAGAATTGTCTACCAAATTTAGAAAAAAAATAACTATTGTGGACCTGAATACTAGTTATTGACAAATATTTTTGCACCCAGATGACAAGAAGCATACAACTTTTCAGTTTGAAAGTTAATTCATGTTTTTTATAGAATATTCTAAGGTTTAATAAATACTGGAGCAGGCCTAATTAGATGTTTTGATTGTTTTGTCTGTGGAAATTAAAAATAGTCTTATATGTTGAAGACATTGTAATTGCTTCCATTGACCTGACAAGTTTTTATATTATATATTATATATATATATATATATATATATATATATATATATATATATATATATATATATATATATATCATTTACAGCTTTTCTTTGTTGAATACCATAAAAAAAATATAAAGATGAATTTGAAAAAAAATATTATTATGGCAGAAGAAACTGGTTTTTTTTTTGGGAAACATTATGGAAATTCAAGGCATTAAACCTCACCCAGATAAGACAGCTGCAATTCAAAACTTTCTTGTGTAAAAAAATAGAAAACAACTATGTTTTTTCTTTGGCATTAGCAACTTTTATCATCAATTTTTATAACACTTTGCTTATGATACTGTGTATCTCTTTCAGGTATTAGAGAAAGAAAATGTATGAAAGTGGTATGAAGAACATGAATTTAAAATTATTAAAGACACATTTTTAAATGAAGTTATATTATCATATTCAAATTTTAATCTACTTTTTTACATACAAGTACATAGTAATGGTTATGGATGAGGATTTATATTATTTCAGCTCAATGAGCAACAAAAACTACAAGTATTGTAATTTAAGTAGATTTTTAAAAAAAGCAAAGTTGCATTACTCCACAACTGAAAAAGAAGCTGTAATGATTGTGTGGCCTTCCAGAATCTGCATCAACTTTTATTGGGATCTGAAGTCATTGTTGAGATGGATCATAAAAGTTTAGAAGTTTTAAATTATAGCTATCTGAAAAATGATTGTTTGACATGATAGAGTTGGTTTTTGCAGCAATTTAATTACAGCATACAATACTGTAAAATAAATAATGTAGTAAGCTGTTATACTTAGCTAAGAACATACAAAGTTAAAACATCATCATCCATATAGCTAAGAACATACAAAGTTAAAACATCATCATCCATATAAATAATTTACACATTACCTTAATCTTTTAATCATTGCTAAATCTATAAAAAATGATTTGAAGATTTTAAATAAGCTACAGTTACTTGACTCAAAATCAAGCCCTATTATTAATCATTTATTTGAAAACATTAAACCTGGAAATGCTGATAATTAAGCTAATGATAAATATGTATGTTGCTATAAATTAACAGAAAGTCTGCTAATGTATAAGGCTATAGAAGATGGCAATAAGTCATGGAAGATTGTTATTCAACTTTGAAGAAAAAAACTGATTTGTTCATTGTTTATATGGGAATTACAGTCCTAGAAAAACATAGTGGGTAATGTGCAAACTATTATACTAGCTTATAATGTATGTCATCATCCTAAACCATTCAAATCTGAAAATTGTTTAAAACAAAATACTGAAAACAATCTTAAGCTTGTAAATTACAGCCAATTTTATCAGATGAACCAAACAAAATTCCATCGAGATATTTTTATGGCTTCCTTTTGCCTTTTCAGAAATATAAATTTATATTTGTAGCACAGGCCAGCACTCAAAATGTTATTAAACTATGCAAAATATGTGAATCCCACTTATTGAAAAACCCAAATCAATGCTGACTGACTATGCGGTGCTTTCATGTTTCTTGAATGGACAAATTTGCTAGAAATTCAAGAGATAAACATATACTTATTCTCTACATAAATATCAATCAAATCCTTATAAAAGAGTTATAGATGAATTAGGGCATGTATTGGGAGTGTATTTTAAAAGGAATCACAGTGGATGGGTTAATTTGTTCATATATTGAATCCTTAAATGAATCTATAGGTTTTATTTTAACTTGCTTATATTTTGCTCACAATGAATCCATGATGATAAAAATTTCAATGCCAGTAATAGCAGCAGTCATAAAACATAATAAGGATTTAAAAAGTATTCGGGGGGGGGGGGATTTAATTAAAATTGTGGAGAAACATATTTCACAATCTTCAAAAAGACCAAGTCAATTTAAATTTAATGAGTTAATTTTAGTAAAAACTTTTCAAGTTAATAATCCACAAGCACATAAATTAAAAAAACAACAACTGTAACTTATATAAGGTACTTTGTAAAATAATGAAAAATATAATAAAAAATGCATACATGATTGAAACCCCTGAAAACTTTAATTAAAGAATCGTACAATGCATGCGAGAAATTTGAGACCTATAGTTTAATATAAATTGAATGTCTAATCCTATTTGGTTTTATTTAGTAATAACAATATTTAAAAAAATCATCTAAATTTATATATTAATCTTATGAGAATAGTTACGTTCAATTTTTTTTTTGTTTGCTTATATGAATAAATTTAAGAAACCTTTTCATGGTTTAAAAAAAATGTCTAGAAAGTTTTATTGTTAGTAATGTAATTTATAAATTTTTTTAGTTGTGAAAGAATCAATTTTGAGATGACATTTTTGCTTCATTTGAGGGTTTGTATTTTTTTTGTTCTTAGTGTAAATATATATATATATATATATATATATATATTGTAACGGTGTGTTCGCGCCGACTATATATATATCCCCCGAGACTACGGGCTTCGAAACAAACATGACATAGCGTAAGGCTTTATTTTTTTTCTTACATCGACAGTTATTCACGATCCACATAAGGGGGCGCCAGATACGATTATTTAAGTTGATTTTAACTACTCGCATCACCTTACATCATGTCAAAACGATTTCGAAGTCTAATCCCACCCACTAGCTCAAAACTCCCAGCATGGACCAATAAGGTGTCTCAAGGTTGTTACATGTTTGTTTCTAAAATGACTCCTCCCGGAGAAGACGCATTGTCCGCTAATTAAAATCAGCAAGGTTTTCTACTAAGTCGATCACGGCATAAAGATCGTTTATTGGTTATCACTGACCTATGAGGTTGTTCGCTTACGCCCCGAACACAAGGCTTACAAGTTCATCCCCCCGCTTTATTGTATATAACATAATTTATTGACGTTTACTTTGATTATAGACCCGCCCGCTCTTAAATCTATCTTAACTAAGGTGAAATAAGAAACATCGTGACTTACGGCACGATGGTGACATAATTAATAAAATAACTAAATGAAAATTAAAATTAACTAAATCTACTTCAAAGATAAGTTATCAAAGAATAAATAACTACGGTTTTGATTGTGTGTGAAAAGATTTGAGATATGCTCGACTTGATTAGATATTGAACAAGTTTATTAAATATGAAAAGAAAACATTATTAATTGATTTATTACAAAACATTATTAATTGATTTATTACACACGCGCACATACATTCACGCCCACAGAGAACCATAAGTATTCATAACACAATTTGAATAACGAGAAAGTTCCTTTCTATTTGATAAATATATAATCTTTCCTTAGCTTCACTTAAGTTCAAAGTTCATGTTTACAAAGTTCAGTAACAAAGATAAACTATCATGACGAGGAAAGTCTTAAGATTTATTTGAGTAAATTTATGTTGGTTAATTACGAGATTGCCTTACGAGTTTATTAATTGAGTGAGTGAACAGAATAAAAAAACATATTTACCTAGGATTTGTCTTGGTTGCAACGAAGGTCGATTGGTCTGGACGAGTTTGGGTGTTTCACGGAACATTTCTTTTATTAGGAGCATTCACTTAACACGACGATGTTATCAGAATTTCATAGCTTCGGAGATATTTCAGTAGCGGCTCTTCCGATCTCAGTCACTGAAGGGTTTATTAGCCCCTCATGACAGTCGACGCTCTTGGTATTAATTTCATGATGATCATTTTAAATATTGAGGAATAACCAAGCTAATTCAGAACAATTCTAATTTTAAATAAAAGCATAAGCATCGGAATAAATGAGCAGGTGGTAATTCAGCGTACTGAGAATTGGAAAATAAAAAAAACACAATAATGAGAATGTATCAATCGAACTGAATCGAATCGAACTGCATTCAACCAATTTAACCAAATTAACCAAAATTAAAAAATTGAATAGGTTTTGACTAGTATTTATAAAGGTTGATCCATATCTTGGGATCCAATCTACCCCCATAGTTCCCTGTTCTTGGAGTTGTCGTTCAGGTCCGCGTTTGAGGTACCTGCTCACTCACTCTTTGTGCTAAAGGCAATATTTATTTTGGGACAATCTCATTTTGCAATCTCACTCAACCAACCTTATTCCTTCACACCTCGAAGGCATGCGTGTGTGCGTGTGTTTTACTAGAACAATACAAGTTATTTTACATTTAGAAGTCGAGCATTTATCTTTTCCTCAAATCTTTTCTATAAGTTTTATTCTAGTTAAAATTATATTTCTAAAATAAACATTTTTTAATTCCCCGTGGTGATTTTGATTGATAATTATTTTTATTATTTTAGGAGTGCGTATTATATTTTATTATTTAGGAAAGCAAATTATTTTTTGTTATTATTTTTATTATCTAAAGGCTTTAATCATTTAATTAGACGTTTTACCGTCTGCATTTTATCAATGTGTTTTATAAATGTATTTATGAGAGAAAGAAAACTATTACTAATTACGAAAATAAAGTTACGAGTGTTTTATGTTGCTTGCTGGTGTGTGTGTGTTTATCGATGTATCCTAGATTTAATATTGATGTAACGCTGTCTCGTTACATATCCCCGCGCTCCGTCTAAAAAAAATCAAAATGCGAGGTTTCGCACTTTTAATTTTTTTTTTTTTTTTTTTACTCCGTACTTCACGACTTTCCCCCGTTTACTCCGGGCCACTTCCTGTGGTTCGACTTTCCCTCACGTAAAGAAAACACATTGGCAGGTTATGTGGTCAGGCTCGGATTCGATCTCTACGAACTCAGCTCGGCGTGCCATAATTGGTATATCTTACCCAATCTGGTACAGGCACCCGGGCGGAAGGGTGGCATGGGGATGGACATTTCCGAGGTCCCGCGATGCAAGGTTACGACTCTATATGGCCTTTCCTTACGGCCTATCTAATGGGAGGCAGGGGGATGGACCTTTCCGACGTCCCCTCTGCAGAAAAACGACAAGTAGGAGGTAGCGAACAATCTAGAACATAAATATACGAAATATCCGAGCTCTGTACCTCCTAGCACAATGGTAAATAGTGAGGGAAGGAACAGTGATCGTGTACTTTTCGTGATCCGGCTCTCTTTTCCTCTAGTTAGTCTTCGTGTTTTTTTTTTTTTTTTCTTGGATTACTACATTTTAGTTGACGGCGGGCGATGTTCCTTGATCTAAATGGCTTTCGGGAAGATGGCTTCGAAATACTGACTTATTTAACGTGAATAGTTTTCTTGCGTTAGTTACTGGTTTAAATGAAACGATGGTTTATTGACCCCCCTTCCCCCCTTGTTTGTGTGTGGTGCGATGCGACATATTTGTTTCTTCCGGTCCGAGGTCGTTCTCCTACAGTACTAGTTGGTTTATTAATGGTACTCCAGTAATCATGCTCCTGTTACGAGTCCGGGTCCGGCAGCGTTCCTTTTTTTTTTTCTTTTTTTTAGTATCGGTCTGGTGGTAGTTTCCTCCTTTCTAGTTCTGGTCTGGGCCTCTCTATCTGCCTCCCCCTTCCTTCTGCTCGCTCGAATCTTGCGATGGCGTTTCCCATCTCGTGGATGCCCTTGTCGTCCCGGCTTATCATCATCCGCCTGATGTCCGTCGGCATGTTATGTCTGACGATCGAGACGATCTGCTCTTCTGTCATATGGTATGCTGGCAGCTGTTGGAGACCGGCCACCTGCCTGTAGTAAAATTGGGTTATAGTCTCGCCTGGTTTGGAGCCGTACTTCTCGTTGGTAATGTGGAAGTATATCCCTTCTTGCCTGGTGGCGTTCCAGAAACTCCGTAGTATCTCCTCACGATACTCTACGAATGATCGAGGTTTAAATTCAATCGTCCGCCACCAATCCCGAGCCGGTCCTTGCAAGTACGTGCTGGCAATATTAATTCTGTCATGTTCTGGTTTAGAGGGTTCCGAAAACAGGCTCCGTACGCTTTCTACGTGGTCCATGGGGTTCTCGTTCTCGCCTGCCCGGAAGGTTTCGATTTTGATTTGTCTCTCGGCCCACGACTGGCTTGGCTCCCGTTTACTTATTTCCCGTTCGACTCTTTTCTCCAACTCCTCCAGTCGTTCGGTCGTGATTTTTTCCGGTGTGTTCCGCTGTGGCTCGATTCCCTCTATTCTTCTGTCCATCGCGTCCACCTTTTGTACGATGTCTTCCAGCCCTGCCTTTGCTGTTTTTGCTTCCATTTTCGCCTCTTCTATTTCGGCCTTGGCCGTGCTGATCTCTACTTTCATCGAGGTTATTTCATTTTCCACTTCGGCGATTTTTGTTCCCTCTCTACCCTGTTCCTCCTCTGGCTCTCCGGTCTTTCCCTTCGCTAGTTTCCGGATCTCCCTAATGAGTTCCTCTCTACCCTCCTTCATCTCTTTCATCATCTGGGTCATCATTCTTATCAATATTTTTGTATCTGATTCGGCCTCCTCTTTCACTTCGGCCTTCTTGAATGTTATGGGGCTTTCCCCTGTCTCCTCCCACGTGATTTCCATATTGTTATCCATTTGGTGATAAGTTCTTTTTTATTTTGATTTTATTCGTTTATGGTGACAGCGACCGATCGGCGTCCGCTCCCTTATCTCCTGCTATGCTTTATTTGTTTTGTTTATTTTGCTCCGGTTTCCGATGTTTTGTTTACCCATTTGCGATGTTAAGAATCGCCGCGATTTTGTTCCGTTTGTTTATTATATATATATTTTTTTTTTTGTTTACATCAATATTTCCGCGTCTTCTCCCAGTTCGGCCGCTTTTGCTAGTATCTAGATTTGCTTTTTCTTTATGTTTAGAAGCTTCATTTATACTAGCCTCACGTTGGAAGCGCCAATGTAACCGGGTGTGACCCCTATATATATCCCCCGAGATTACGGGCTTCGAAACAAACATGACATAGCGTAAGGCTTTATTTTTTTTTCTTACATCGACAGTTATTCACGATCCACATAAGGGGGCGCCAGATACGATTATTTAAGTTGATTTTAACTACTCGCATCACCTTACATCATGTCAAAACGATTTCGAAGTCTAATCCCACCCACTAGCTCAAAACTCCCAGCATGGACCAATAAGGTGTCTCAAGGTTGTTACATGTTTGTTTCTAAAATGACTCCTCCCGGAGAAGACGCATTGTCCGCTAATTAAAATCAGCAAGGTTTTCTACTAAGTCGATCACGGCATAAAGATCGTTTATTGGTTATCACTGACCTATGAGGTTGTTCGCTTACGCCCCGAACACAAGGCTTACAAGTTCATCCCCCCGCTTTATTGTATATAACATAATTTATTGACGTTTACTTTGATTATAGACCCGCCCGCTCTTAAATCTATCTTAACTAAGGTGAAATAAGAAACATCGTGACTTACGGCACGATGGTGACATAATTAATAAAATAACTAAATGAAAATTAAAATTAACTAAATCTACTTCAAAGATAAGTTATCAAAGAATAAATAACTACGGTTTTGATTGTGTGTGAAAAGATTTGAGATATGCTCGACTTGATAAGATATTGAACAAGTTTATTAAATATGAAAAGAAAACATTATTAATTGATTTATTACAAAACATTATTAATTGATTTATTACACACGCGCACATACATTCACGCCCACAGAGAACCATAAGTATTCATAACACAATTTGAATAACGAGAAAGTTCCTTTCTATTTGATAAATATATAATCTTTCCTTAGCTTCACTTAAGTTCAAAGTTCATGTTTACAAAGTTCAGTAACAAAGATAAACTATCATGACGAGGAAAGTCTTAAGATTTATTTGAGTAAATTTATGTTGGTTAATTACGAGATTGCCTTACGAGTTTATTAATTGAGTGAGTGAACAGAATAAAAAAACATATTTACCTAGGATTTGTCTTGGTTGCAACGAAGGTCGATTGGTCTGGACGAGTTTGGGTGTTTCACGGAACATTTCTTTTATTAGGAGCATTCACTTAACACGACGATGTTATCAGAATTTCATAGCTTCGGAGATATTTCAGTAGCGGAGCGCCGATCAGTCACTGAAGGGTTTATTAGCCCCTCATGACAGTCGACGCTCTTGGTATTAATTTCATGATGATCATTTTAAATATTGAGGAATAACCAAGCTAATTCAGAACAATTCTAATTTTAAATAAAAGCATAAGCATCGGAATAAATGAGCAGGTGGTAATTCAGCGTACTGAGAATTGGAAAATAAAAAACACAATAATGAGAATGTATCAATCGAAATGAATCGAATCGAACTGAATCCAACCAATTCTTTCCAAATTAACCAAAATTAACTAAATTGAATAGGTTTTGACTAGTATTTATAAAGGTTGCTCCATATCTTGGGATCCAATCTACCCCCATAGTTCCCTGTTCTTGGAGTTGTCGTTCAGGTCCGCGTTTGAGGTACCTGCTCACTCACTCTTTGTGCTAAAGGCAATATTTATTTTGGGACAATCTCATTTTGCAATCTCACTCAACCAACCTTATTCCTTCACACCTCGAAGGCATGCGTGTGTGCGTGTGTTTTACTAGAACAATACAAGTTATTTTACATTTAGAAGTCGAGCATTTATCTTTTCCTCAAATCTTTTCTATAAGTTTTATCCTAGTTAAAATTATATTTCTAAAATAAACATTTTTTAATTCCCCGTGGTGATTTTGATTGATAATTATTTTTATTATTTTAGGAGTGCGTATTATATTTTATTATTTAGGAAAGCAAATTATTTTTTTGTTATTATTTTTATTATCTAAAGGCTTTGATCATTTAATTAGATGTTTTACCGTCTGCATTTTATAAATGTGTTTTATAAATGTATTTATGAGAGAAAGAAAACTATTACTAATTACGAAAATAAAGTTACTAGTGTTTTATGTTGCTTGCTGGTGTGTGTGTGTTTATCGATGTATCCTAGATTTAATATTGATGTAACGCTGTCTCGTTACAATATATATATATATATATATATTCTCTTTCAAGATAATTTTATTTGACCTATAAGTGATTACAAAAAAACAAAAACAAAAAGATAACAAGAATTAAATAGATGATGTTACAGGGTGATATATTCAGAGAAGAAATATCCAAAAGTCAGTAGAATACAAAATGAGTGTTAGTGAAGAACTTCGTCTATGGATGCAAAATGAATATTATTCATCTAGTCTATAACAAAATATCTTTGTTAGTAAACCCTGTTTTGGCAAGTTATGGTTGGAGGGTTTTATTAAATCATAATTGTTACTTTCATATAAATTATTTAGGGGTTGGTTGGAGAGGTGCTGTTTAGGCCATTTGTGAATTCCCAGGTTAATATAGCCAGGTATGGATCAGCCTCTTTCTTGTCTGTTTCTTGGATATTTTTAATTATGTTGAGGAAGCAGTTATTGAGTTCATTAACTGGTAATTTTTGAAAAATTACTTGCATCTGGTCAACCAGATGGCAAAGTTTATGTAAGTGGCAAGCCTGATTTCAACAAAAATTCCTCTATTTAAAACCCCTTGAAGAGATGTTAAGTCTGAACTATTATTATCAATGTGTTTCTGGAAGTTTTGTCTTAGTCCTTGCCAGACTGGACAAAAGTGAAGGATATAGTCCATATCTTCCAGGCTGGAAAGAGAGAGACTAACATATGGGATCTATGTGGAAGCCTCTTCTATTAAGAAATATAGCAGTGAAGAGGCTACCAAGGTTAATTCTGTGAAGGAAGTCTGTGTGTTTAGGTGCTAGTTTCAATCTATGTACTAGATTGTGCAGTTTGTTTATGTCGATGGGATGGTAAGTGTGTGCCTTCTGGGTATTTGAGTTGGATAGGTTGAAGGTTTCCCAATAGGTTATTTTTGAATTGATCATGGTCGCAGAAGGTACTATGTGTGCAAAAATGTATAAGATCTGTGTTTGAAGCCAGATGGGAGTGAACTTCAGAGGGGTCAGTCTATCAGTGGGAAGAACTTGTTCTTTGGGAAGTGCACATTGGAAGGCCCTGCAATCAGAGTAAAGTTTATGGATTAAATTGTAAGTTCTCTGTATTGCAAATATTTTTATTGAATGCAGTCCCAGTCCATTCATGTCTTTTGGCTTTTGAAGAGTGCACAGACTGATAAATAATATGTGCCCACCTCTACAGAGTCACAGACAGTGGGATTCTACTTTTTTAATGAAAGCTTCTGTTGGTTGAAAACCCGCAAGATAATATATGATCTTGGGAAGTATGAGGGAGTTTAAGAGTGAAACCTTTCCAAATATTGTTATGTATATTCTTGAAAGGCATGTTATGGTGATGTCTATTTTGTTTAGTAATCTTTGTTGTATTTCCATCCTCATCGATGTAGGGGATGGTGACATACTGAATCCCAAGAAAGGCTGAGGCATAGGTTGCAATGAACCTGTTATCCTGTTAGCTGTTTTGATATTCCAAATTGCCGATTTGTTCCTGTTAACCATAAGACCCTGTGTCTGAGCATAGTGCTGTAATAGGCTTTCAAGAATGTTTATTTCTTTATGTGATTTAAGAAACACCACCCCATCATCCATGTAGGAGATGTGGGAGATGTTTTCATTAAGAAGATGGATGGAGATCCCACGGAGTGCATCCTCAATGCTCAAAAGCAAGGGATTTATATAGATCATGAAGAGGAGAGCACTTAATGGGGAGCCCTGGGGAATGGAGATGCAGTGTCTGAACCCAGGGGCAATTCTTCCATTTAGAGAAAAAAATCTCTCGATTTGCTAGGAGATTCTCTATGATCTGAATGTATGCCAGACGAACCTGAAGGACCTCTAGTTTGCCAAGTAGTACATCTATTCAGACAGAGTCAAAAGCCCCAGTGAAGTCTAGTTGGACTGCAACCGGATGGGATAGTTTTGTTCTACAGATATGATCTCATTCAATGAGGAGTCGAAATCATCTGATAGCATCACCAGTCGATGAACCCCTCTTAGCATAGTGATGCCTGGAAAGCTTTGATATGATTTTCTCTTGAATTTTATTTTTTATAATGCTTTCAATAATTTTGATTAATGGATATTGGCCTAATGTTATTTAAGTCTACATGTAGATCTTTCTTTTTTATGAAAGGGACCACTGATATAAGATAGATCCCTGGAAGATGTAGGCTATCGGTGGCTAAGAGATCAATGATTCCCCTTGTCACATGTATAATAAATTTTTCCAAGTGTATCAGAAGAAATCTAGGAATTTCATGCATGCTGGGATGGGTGTGTTCAGGCAGGCTTTTAATTTTGGAGATGATATCGGCTTTAGTAATGCTGTGAGAGTTATTTGAATCTTTCACACATTTGTGTCATCTGGTAACAGTTCCAATGGGCTATAGTTTGGTGGAATAATAATTCCTAATTTTGTTAAGCATACTGATGCCAGAGTAAGTGATACCATCAAGGCACAAAGAGGAGGGTGTGTGATTTATTTTTCCTGACCCCAGGGCCCATCTGATATAGCCTGGAAACCAGAAATCTTGGTGTTCCAGATAATTGTGTGCTCACTTAATATGAATATAATCCACAAGAGTCATTCTGGTTTCTTTATATGTATGTTTTAGGCATATGATTTCTGGGATGTAGTGTTCTGTAACTTCGATGTTTTTCATCTCAGATGTAATCCGATCAAGTTCTGAGAGAAATCATAATGGCTCTTTCTGGTATCTATTGAATTGGTTAATAAACTTTCATATTGTAGTTATGAATGTATTCCATCCTTGTAATGCTGGTAGATTCCATATCTTCTATTCTTGAAAGATGATGTATATGTCTGAGATTAATTGGGGGGGGGCACATTGTGTCTGTTGAGTAATCTCATCATCTGTGGGCGGTTGGTTGATGTATAAAGTTGTGTTTGCAATTTGATGATAGCTTGAACAGCGAGATGATCTGAAAAGGCAATAGGCCAGAGCTGCGTATCTATGAATGAGTTCATTTCGGGAGAGTAGAATATGAGGTCTATGAGTGAGTGAGTACTTCTGGTATAGAAAGAGAAGGCTCCTTCATGAAAGAGTGCCTTCCCACAGTGTATGTTTCTAGTAACCATCTTTAAATATTTTTTTTCAAAATGGTCAAAAGTGTGGTTGAAATCATCAAGCCAGATAACTGGACTGGAGTTCATTCTAATTGCTATGTTTATATTATGTATAACTTTGTGTATTATTTGTTCATCTTTAACCAGATACACATTTTAGTTAAAATAATTAAAGAATTTTTTTTTTAGTGGAACAGGAGAATTTTGTTAATGTAAGTTAGTCAGATTCAGAATTACTTTTTCTTATTTTTAAGAAATAAGAATATTTGTAAAAAAAAACTTGCTATAAATCATTACATTTTTATATATAGTAATTTAAAATAACATTTAGTATATTCTTGTATTCTTGTTTCAATAAAACATTAACATTTGTAATTATTCCCATTAATACTGAGTGAGAGCGGTGACAGGTTAAGACAAGAATGTGAGAATGCATGCCAGTCAATACGTTTTGTTTATATATGTGGGTAGTGTGTGTATATACTTTATTTGCTTATATAAATCAGAAAGTGACAATAGATTAAAGAAAAATATATGTATTGTATTATTTTTTATTCTTAAATTTAGTTCAAGAAAATAATTATGAGGTGACATTAATATATATATATATATAAGTTAATTTTTAAAATAAATAAATAATGTATTTATTAAAAAATTAATATAATTAATTTTATTTATTTATCTTCTTAAAATTTTTAAATTAATATCATTTAAAAGTCATGTGATATAAAAATATGTAGCTAAATCTATGAAAGACTTTGAAATATGGAATTAAATGTTATGCATGAGATGCTTAACAAAAGACATTTGAAAATTATAGATAGCATTCTTCAGCTAGGCATAAATACATAAAAATATAGATTTTTTTTTTACAAAAGGACAATAAAATGGATTATTGTAATAAGGTTCATATTTTAAAATTGAGAGCTATAAACAACTAATGAATAAAAGAGCATAATTATTATGAGTTGAGGTTGTGATTAGCCTCTAATTATCTACTATGCCAAAAACACTTGGTTATAAGAATATGTCATTTTGGTCATAATTCTCAAAAGAGGAAACATTTTTTAAAATAGTAAGTGACAACATTCTATTATTCAATTTTAAGAATAAAATTTAACTCTATTTTAACTAAAAATATCAACACTCTAGACCTTTATTCATTTTATTATTATAAAACTTCTGAACTATTTTAAAAATAATTAGTTTATTCAAGTTAATAAATATATTATTTTTGAACTGTTTGTTCTGAACTATTTATGGAATGGAAACATCCAACTAAATCTAATTTATTGTTGCTCTGTCTACTACTATACATGTATTATTATCATCTTAACTCAGAATAGACAATTTTAGCCAAAAAAATGAATTTTTTGTTTTAATATAATACAATTATATATACTATTTTATACATTATTACATAATACATATATTTCACTTGTGGAACTTAATATTACTCAAGTATTTTTTTTGTAATCTGATCATCTATTAATTTATTTATTTAATATATAAAGAATAATCAGAATAATATAACATTTATGCCCCATGTTAAGCTTAAAAGATTAAATATGATCATTGAATTTATATATTACACATTTGAAGCACACACATATTCGAACATACATATATATATGGTATTATAACAAGAGTTGAAAAAAATTAGTAAATAACTTATATATATATATATATATATATATATATATATATATATATATATATATATATATATATATATATATTTAACCTAAAACAATATTATTTTTTTTTGGTTATAAATAAACTTTATTATTCTATTTTTGTATATATATATATATATATATATATATATATATATATATATATATATATATATATATATATATATATATTTAACCTAAAACAATATTATTTTTTTTTGGTTATAAATAAACTTTATTATTCTATTTTTAAATTTGAATTCATAAATTTTAATGTTAATATCGATAATTCATTGATGCACAATAGTTTTAGCCTCAAACCTATTTGATCCCCTAAATATTATTGTTTGATTATAGATATTTATTAGAGAGAAGTATTATATCTAACAGAGTATTAAATTTAATAATGGTGCGCAACTGAAATTTATTGTAGCACCTTTTAAGTACTCTCACATATAATTTAAAGAATATGTCTAAAAAACATATGTTAATGCTTACATAAAAGCCATGAATTAATTTATAAATTCCATTGCACTTTGATTTCTAATTTGTAAGATTTGATAATACAATATTGTTATCAATAAAACAACAGTATTCAGGCAACTTTTTTCATTTTGCTAAACGTTTACAGTTCCAATACACAGGAATAATAAGTAATCTAAAAACATCATGTTTGACAACCTTCAAAAATTTCATTGATTATAATAAAATCATTTGAAGTTTTTCTTTTACATTAATGATCTAGTAGATAATATACAAAATTTTAGAATTTTATAATTTACTACGCAAAGTTGTGCCAACAGTAATGTATATATTTATGTATAGATGAGTGTGGAAGAATGCGTAAAGTTTGATGTAACTTTATTGTTTGAGAAATATAAAACTTAATGTGAAGTGCATTTAATTGAGAACAGAGTTCTAATAATATGATGTACTTATATCTTTTTATTTCACCTCATATATTATTAAGTACATAAATAATGATATCTGAAAAAATTTAATAGTTTCCAGATGCTTTTCACACCAAATCACTGCTTTTTACAGGATTGAGGTCATAACAGCTCAATTGACATTTTGCTTAATATTCCTATTCCGATAATCTAAAGATGGTAAACTTTTTAAACTCACAACTATAACACCAACTTTCTAAAATAACATTAATGAATTATTAAGCAATCTAATTGGTTCAGTATTAAATGCAGCTTGAGAGGTTTGCGCTCTCTCAGTTTATTTCAATACCATCTGCGTTTGTAGAAATAAAATATTATTTACATATATTGCTGCATTATTATAACATCTAAAAACTACTGCATAGTAAATCGAAAGATTTCATGCTGTATGTTTATAATTAGAACTCAGTGAGTTAAGTGTGAAGATATTTAAGATTCATGCTGGCAGATCTAAGTACTTTGGACTGGCTTGGATATATAGACAGACAAGTCAAGAAGAGAGTAGAACTGCTCTTTTCTTATTAAATTCTCTGTCCCAGTATTTGCGATCTGATTGGCCAAACGGTTAAGAGGTTTTCACTCTCTCAGTTTATTTTAATACCATCTGCGTTTGTAGAAATAAAATATTATTTACATATCTTTTTTGTGTAAATAAAACAGATGTGATGAAATAAAAAATTACAGGTATATTTATGATTATTACACAAGAAATAAAAGTGGAGCTGGTTTAGTTATTCCATGTTTTTGCATAATAGTAGTAGTAGTAGTAGTAGTAGTCAAGATGGCCAGCATGCCTCACAAGCACGTCGTTTTGGCTCCAAAATAATTTTAAAATTTTCATTGAAATTCTACTATTTGAGTCTACTTGTGGTTGATACTTTTATCATTATAGTTTATTACACCAGAATAAACAATTAGGTAGGTAAAATCTACTTCCTTTTTTAAAATCTGACAGATTTAATTTATCTGTTCTATAACTATGGAGTCGAAAGACTCGTTGCTTCTAAATCAAATGACAAACGTAAGTGAGCCTACAAATAATTGTGTTATATCTAATAATAATTCATCATTTCAAACTGAAGATGTTCAAATTACAATCAATAACCAAATTAAATCGAATAACACAATTCAAACTGGCAATCAAGTGAAACCGCAAGCTAAGCTAATGAAACCTAAGAAAACGTTCGGCTCTGTTAACGTTCAAACGAGCATGCAAGAGTATATCGAAAACATGGACAGTTTCCCAGAATTACCAAAAACAACTAATAATATTAATGCTAATAACCTTATGCAAGAATCAGACAATAATCAACATTTTTTCAAACAAGATCTAAAGGAAAATCAAATAAAAGAAAATAATTTGTATGCTAGAGCAGTTAAACCTCATGCCGATAATATTACCAATAACGTGCAGAATTCAACTGAATACTTAACAGAAGTATTAGGCTTAGAAAATGATAACGAAGACGAACAAAATAATGTAAATATAATTCCAGATGATACCCAATTAATTACTTTGGAATTATATGCTCAGTACACAAATAATTTTAACCAAACCATACCTCAAAGTCTCTTTAGATCATTCCAAAAATTTCATAGCGAGAAAACATTAATAATGGCAGTTACAAACACGGAATGCGATTTATTTAAATTTCCTATGGATGAATTTTATCAACTTTTGACTGAAAAAAAATTATGGACATTTATTTATAAAATATTATACCATCCTAATAATAGATATTTATGCATAGAATTCCATAATAAAATGCAAAGAAATATTTTCAAAAATAATATTAAATTTTTGAACTCAAGAATCCTTTGTTACATCGATATGGAGCGACCCCTAACTCTACAAGGAAGAATCAAAAACTGCCACGTTGATTTTAATGAAATTGACTTGCAATTAATTCTTTCAAAATATGGGAAAATAACAAACTTTAAATATCTGCTTGATAAAATGCAGTTATTCCAGTATTTTTAAATATTGCGACGTTTAGCATAAAATTAAACAAGAATGTTACACCTAGTGATATACCAACTGTACATGAAACAGACATCTCACCAGTAATCGTCACTTTCAGAGGTTTACCACCCCAGTGCTTTCATTGCAAACAACGATCGCATTTAATACAAGAATGCCATACCAAATATGTCAAAAATGCGGATTAAAACACTCGAGAACACATCATTGCTGGAGCCAATTAAATCCAACAAAATATAACGAAAATATCAACATCAAAACAACACCAACTTTAAGTCAAACAGGAGATAATGATAATACCCAAATGGAGTTATCACAAACCCAGGATTCATCAACCTTGATTATCTCTGACAAACAATCAATACCAATACACCTGGATGTACCAATAATTAGTAACTCAGAACTTGATGATGAGAATATTAGCTCATCCTCATCAAGTGAGCTTGAAGATATTTTCACGGAAGATTCCATTCCATTTCAATTAGTAACAAAAAATAAAAAAATTGCAAAAAGAAAAAAGGGAATTGATGTAACTGAATCGATTCAAGATAATAATAATCAATCTACCGCTATAAAATGTAAATCACCAGTGAATCATGCTCCAACAAAGCAATCCACTCCATTTAAAAAGAAAATAAAATCTAATAACTCTGACCTCCAAATAACAGGAACTCCAACGGACACACACTCGGATAGACAATTGCGTTCAGTTGCTTCCACTTCAACACCACAACAGCAGGTATATTTAGCTGGTGTTGATATCCACAGAAGAACACATAAAAAATAAAAGTTAATACTGAACACACATCAGGTAATCCTAATGCAAATTATCCTGGACACATTAAACCAAACAAAACTTAGTGATATATCATGAATGAAGAACTATATCCAACCGTTTTTATTTTATTTTTATTTTATCCAATTTGTGTTAAATACTCTGTTGTAATGATTTTTTTGTTAATTTTTATGTTTGGTAGGGGTTCATTGCTGATTACACTTACCCAGCTAAAATACATATATCACATTAATAATATTACACGTACACTACATGACAAACAACCACACATAATTACATCTTATACCCATAAACTAAATAAACAATCTATAAATTATAAACTCACTAATACATTTTTCCTTTTATTATTAAACATGCTATATCTGTTCTCATTATATACTATACAAAATTATTACCTTCCTTTAACATCCTATCCCACTGTTACATTGGATAGATTGTTCCAATCTTCATATGACTACACTTACTCCATAAAATCTTACTTTCCACTACCAAGATCATTAACAACTAAAAACATTATGCATATACAACAAATTACCATAATCATTGTACAATCTAGAATTACTCATGCTAGTATCAATTACTGAAGTTAATGTCAGAGGGATAAACTCACCTCATAGAATGTTTGCCATTACCAGCTGGATTCGGCAATTCACACCACATATTCTTTTTTTTACAGAAACCAAATGCTCAGTAAGTTCTCCTTTTAAACCTGAGCAGCATCTTGCCAAGTTTGGATATACCAGATTTTTCACATCAAACTATTCAGCTGCAGGAATAGGAGTACTCATCAATAGGAAATCTCCATTCCAATCTTTCAACGTCTTATATATAGATCAACACATGATTATCATCACTCTTCATAATGCAGCATGCACAATAAATATTATAGCATTATACCTATATAATCAACCAATACTCATACACCAGTTTATTAACATAATTAATTTAACACTAGCAACAAATCCACACCCCATAATTCTCTTGGGTGACTTTAATATGTCATACCAAGACTTTACGATGAAATATCTTCATAAAATTAACAAAAGGCTAATGAGCTCAGAAGGTTTCTTTTCATCAAATACAATATCATGTTTTACTAAAAATCATTCATCATTAATAGATCTACTCTTTTACTCTCCTGAATTGCACTTTATAATTACACCCTCCCTAAACCCAGTACCTTTTTCTGACCATCATGCCCTTAATGTCGTATTAAATTTAGTTATGCAGATACACTCAACACTTTTACTGAACAATACCACCTGTTTATTATTAAAAACAAATGTTCCTGAAGCCATAATATCTAACACATACATTTATTTTAAAAAAATTGACATACTTTCACTCCAACCAACAGAAGCTTGGTTTTCCTTCATTGATATTTTAGCTTCTAACATCAAACATTATACTGCAAGAAATCCTTCTTCTACTGCACTTAGCAAAAAATTAGATATACTGCATATGAAGATAAAAAGCACACCTACCAGCTCAAATTCAGTTAATACCATAATGTTACTAAAGCAAGAGTTCAAACAGACACAACTCACACTAGCTAATTATCTGTCTATTAAAAAAGCCAAAATCTTTTTAAAAAACACCCATGATTGGTCAAGGGCATATATCAAATGGGCATTAGGCTATAACTCTAATATAATCACACCCTCATCCATATTAATAAATGATAAAATGATTACCGGAATAAATATGCTTCCACCAATTAAACAATATTTTAAAACTAAATTTCAAAAGCTACCTATGCCAATTCTCGCTCCACTTTATTTTGGTATGTCACAAACTATCCTTAATATATCTAAAGAAGACATTACAAATAAATTAAAAACTATTCCAAACAACTCGCATCCAGGAACACATGCTATTCCGAAATTTTTGCTTGAACACCTTAGCCACTTTACTATTCCCATAATTTACAATATGCTACATTACTTGTCAAATCAAATTCATAGTATAGAACTACTCTATCCTGTCTCACTAGTGCCCTTTCTAAAAAAACCTTTACTACCCTCCCCTCTCAATAATCTTAGACCTATATCTATGTCCCCACTAATCATTAAAATAATAGAATCCATTATTAAAGATAAAATCCAGCCTCTTATATTACCTACTCTATCTAAATTTCAGTTTTCCAAAAAAGGCTCATCCATCCCCAAGGCTCATGTCTTATTTAGGGCACTAACTGATGACATCTGCCATCCTAGAAAAGCTGCACCTATTGCAGTACAATTAGATACTGAAGCTGCCTTTGATTCTGTGCCTATAGAAAAACTCTTAGAAGTGCTTGGTAGTCATGGAATCACGATTCCAATTATGTATATTTTAGCTAATCTCTTTATAAATTGAAACATACACATCACCTTAAATGGAAAAATGTCATCAGAATTCACTCCACATAATTCAATTCCCCAAGGTTCACCCCTTAGTGCCCTCCTCTTCATCACCTACATTTATCCCCTCTTACTTCAAATTGAAACTGAACTACCGGGAATACACACAATTTTTTTAAACCATACAATTAACCATATTTCATTCAGGGATGACATAACTGTTTTTCTTCCCTCACAGAAATAGTTACCAAAACTATATAACATATTAAAAAATCCACAAAAGATTATACTCTAAAATTCAATCCTGAAAAAATGGCCACATGGTCCATACTTACTGGCACTCCAATTAAAACAAAAGTTGAAACCCGACCTCATAACTTTCTGGGAATACCCTTCCATCAATCAGTAAATATAATGAGAATAAATATACAAAATCAATTAATCATTTCTATACAAAAAATTATTAATTCTCTAACTAAAGCTTATCTTTCAATACACAGCAAGATATCTCTAATTAACATGCTAATCTATCCAAAAATTAATTTCTATTCACCCACCATTAAATTCACAACCTCATTCATTAAGAAAATCAATTCTCTATGTACTAAATTGATCTGGAACCAGAAGACAATTTCTATTAGCATTAATAAACTCCAAAAGCATTCAAAATTTAATGGCTTATCTTTGCATTCAATAAATACCTTTTATTATCAAAAATCCTATAATACACTATTTAAAATCTGCACTTTCAGAATTTTCAGGTTTTCATTCCAATATCTCCTACTGACACATCTCCACCTATTAACAATAAGTTCATTAATAACCTAATTCAACACATATGTCAATACAAATTACCAGATAATATGTTTACAGCAAAAATTAAGTACTGGGATGCATATCAAAATATGACTAACTTAGATCTGCTTCAGACACTTAAACTAACAAACAAATCTTTAATACAAAAATTTAAATTTTGGTATTTAGAACCTAAATACTTAGACTTCCTCATCAAAATTAACATGGATGCATTACAAACAATTGAATTTCTTTTCAATAAGAGGAAATATACTAACATTCAATCTATCTGTCCCTTATGTTGTAGGGAGGATGAAACAATGCAACATTTTTTATATCACTGCAATGCTTTACATATATATATATATATATATATATATGTAATATATATATATATATATATATATATATATATATAGACAACTGATATCCACACTCATTTATAATTCTAAACCAAATGTGACATCTTAATAGAAAATATTCATAAAGGAATATTTCCCAATATAAGGCTGTCCATCTTTATCATTTTTACTCTCTGATTCTTAAGATGTCACTTTATTTTTAATCCAACATCACGAAAATATAAATCTCTTTTTGAAAATAAAATCCTAAAAATTAAAATGTGAGATCATTCTTTGGCCCCGGCGGATATAGTCAATGCCACCTGGAGCCTCATAAAATTATCTCCACAATAATATCTCTTAAACATATTCAGCAATGGACTAAAAAACTATTACAACCATCAATGAATAGCTTACTCATTAATTTTCATGCCCCAATTTTTTTTTCTTCTCTTTATGATTCATGTAATATTTTCATACTTTATATATATATATAAATTATTATGTAAAATTTTTTTAACATGTAATCAGAATATAGAAATTATGTAACATTTTTAATTTGTAATCACAATATAGACATAAAAATAAAAAACTTTTTAAAACTAGTAGTAGTAGTAGTAGTAGTAGTAGTAGTAGTAGTAGTAGTAGTAGTAGTAGTAGTAGTAGTAGTAGTAGTAGTAGTAGTAGTAGTAGTAGTAGTAGTAGTAGTAGTAGTAGTAGTAGTAGTAGTAGTAGTAGTAGTAGTAGTAGTAGTAGTAGTAGTAGTAGTAGTAGTAGTAGTAGTAGTAGTAGTAGTAGTAGTAGTAGTAGTAGTAGTAGTAGTAGTAGTAGTAGTAGTAGTAGTAGTAGTAGTAGTAGTAGTAGTAGTAGTAGTAGTAGTAGTAGTAGTAGTAGTAGTAGTAGTAGTAGTAGTAGTAGTAGTAGTAGTAGTAGTAGTAGTAGTAGTAGTAGTAGTAGTAGTAGTAGTAGTAGTAGTAGTAGTAGTAGTAGTAGTAGTAGTAGTAGTAGTAGTAGTAGACTTGAGTAGTAGTAGTAGTAGTAGTAGTAGTAGTAGTAGTAGTAGTAGTAGTAGTAGTAGTAGTAGTAGTAGTAGTAGTAGTAGTAGTAGTAGTAGTAGTAGTAGTAGTAGTAGTAGTAGTAGTAGTAGTAGTAGTAGTAGTAGTAGTAGTAGTAGTAGTAGTGGTAGTAGTAGCGGTAGTAGTAGCGGTAGTAGTAGTGGTAGTAGTAGTGGTAGTAGTAGTAATAGTAGTAGTTTTAGCAGTAGTAGTAGTAGTAGTAGTAGTAGTAGTAATAAACAGATTGTCACTAGAGCACATCGTTCTAAAAGACTAGTATTTTCAAATAAGATTAAAGAAGTTTTCTTTCATTATAACATTATATATCTATTATTTAAGGAAGTTTGGATTTGAGGCAATAGATTTGTCTAACAGTCACTGCAATCCATAGCAATTGCTGGCAATTACATGTGCCTCAATCCAAGATGACAGCGCCATGCAATGCAACCTGTAGCGATATGAAGTTGACCTATGCAAGTGTAATGAAACAAAAAAGCTTAATCAGGATAAGCCAATGCATAGCAAGAAAATGCTTAATACAAATAAAAAAAATACAACCGAGATTTCATAAATCCACCATTGATGATGATGATGTAAATCTAGTTATTTTAACAACTGAGTCAAATGAAAATACTGTTATATTGCAAAAAGTGTGGACAGAAGAGAGCCTAAGTTATATACATACTAAATTCAATGGGACAATACCAAATCCACTATTTCATTCATTCAAGAGATTTTTTACAGATTGATCTACTGTTCTAGCAATAACAGATTTAAATTGCTCTTTGTTTAGATTTCTGAAAGGTCTTTTATACAGTGAAATACAGAAGCATAACATGTGGGACTCAATTTTCAGGATTTTGGATCATCCAAACCCAAGGTATGTCATACTAAAATTTTTAAAGAAGAGCAAAAAAATAGATTTAATAGATCAATACATACTCTGGGTAGATATGCATTAGTAAATATCGATCGAGAAAGAGAGAACATTATTTCGGGCCATGTAAAAAAACACTTATATTAATTATAGCATTAATGACTTTCAGAGATTAATGGCTCCATTTGGAACGGTAATATTTTTTTTTGCTAGTGTTTTTAAACGATACCCCTGTGCCAATTTACAAAATAGCTTCGAATTTAAAGTTAAATTAAACAAAGATATAAACGCAACACAAATACCATCACAATTTTGGATCAAGAGGCAATGTTACTTATATCAATTCAAGGCTTGAAGTCTCAATGTTTTCATTGTAAAGAACATGGACACATCATTAACAACTGCCCAATGTTTCTGTGTCTGCAATGCATTATGGTAGCTACTTCAATGAATCAGTGCCCTAGATCAATTGATCAAGCACATGAGAACATGGATGTGTTGGAGTTATAAAGTGAAAATGTAGTAAGTTCTGATGTGGCTAATACAGATGTTTGCTTGGTTACTTTAAACATGGATGAAATAGAAAATAATTATGAACTGATACCGATTTCTGAAAATGCTGATAACAAAATGTTGAACGATATTGTAATTGTCTTACCTGCATCAATTAACAAAACAATTGGACTCATAATAGATACTAAGCAAAAATTGAGTTATTTAATTCCATCTCAGACAAATAGTGAGTCAAACAATAAATGTGGGCCAGGTAGTCCTTGCAAAAAAATACAGGAAAAAAGAATATTGATTTTTCTGAGAGTGACGACGACGCAAGACTTTCAATGGAAAAAAAAGTAAAAGTAATATCCCAAGGCACAGAAAATGAACTTGAATTTTCGTCACCAGAAGAATACATTTTAGATGAGGTAGGTGTATCAGGTCATTGTAATATTTTGAATGAGGTCATTACTTCGCTAGTAGAGGGGCTTCCAGTATCAGAATGAGACCATAGCATACAAAAAATATTACAAATAATATTTTTTGCTATTAGTAATTTTACACTCTAATTAATACTGTGTCTTTGCTTAATAGGTGGTGTTTATTATAATGACTATTTAAAGTTAAAGTGATTATATATATATATATATAGTTATTGGTAGTAATAATTTAAATATTTAAATCGATTATGAAAATAAATATTGGAGCTTTTATTATTAGAGGGCTAAATTCAGTTGAAAAATTATTACAATTGTCTAAATGGTGTGATTTAGTTAAACTTCATGTGAGATGAAGATATATACCAGTTTTCAGATTGACCCAGCCGATTATTTTATTAATAAAGGTTGCTCTATTTTTTTTATAAACCTCCTCGGTGCCATCAGCAGGGATTGGTACCATAATTATACACGCATGCTCGTGTAAATCTTTCAAAATATTATATGTAGACCCTTATATGATGATAATTACGTTTCATTATAATTCTATCATTTTAAATGTAATTTTTGTGTACATTCCTCCAGTTCCTCTTATTATTTACAAATTAATATTAAAAATCAATAAATTCTTGCAGCCACTCCATACCCTGTTCTGTTATTGGGAGATTTCAATATGTCATATGACAGTTTTATAAACAAATGGCTCTATAGACTGAGTTTTTCTTTAATGAGTGGAAAAGGCTATTTATCCAATAATTCAATAACAAACAATAATGGTAGGCATATGTCTCTAATAGACCTAATCCTTTATTCTCCAATGCTCCACTGCAATATTAGTATTAAATTTAAAAACTCTACTATCTCAGATCATCTAGCCTCTATTGTTACATTGAATATGAATCTGGCACATAAGACTATGATTCAAACAACCAAAACAATTAGATTACTTTTGCCTAGCTGCACTACTGAATTATTATATTCTGATATATATATATATATATATATATATATATATATATATATATATATATATATATATTCAAAATTAGAAACCATAAATTAGATCCTATACAAGCCTGGTTAGCATTCATAAATGTTGTCTCATACATGCAATAAACCTCCTCCTTCAAAATTACTTGCCTTGGCTGATGACCTCCATAAGAAAATTATTAAAGTGAACAATTCTGAAGTTGAACAGAACTATCTAAAAGCAATGAGAGAAGCATATAAGGCTACATGTGTCAAACTGAAGGAATATTTATCAATTAAAAAGTATACTATACCTTGGAAAGCCACATACACAGTCAAAAAATTATATACAGTGGGCATTAAGTCAATCACCAGTAATAAGAGTGTCCATGGCAGTAAAAATTAGCAAATCAGTAGTGTTAGGAAATAATATATTAGTTCCATTGTACGATCATTTTAAAAATAAGCTCCAAAGTTGCAACCAGTTCAATCCTGAGGTACAATTCCTTGGAGAATCAGAAAAAGAAATAGAATTCAAACCAAATGAAGTCATTCAAAAACTTGCTATAACCTCAGACTTAAAACACCCTGAAATTCATGGAATTCCTAGGTTTGTATTTAACAATCTAAGTCAGCACCCTGCAAAATACTTATTTGATCTAGCAAACTATTTATTTAAAGGTGTGTATCAAATAAATGATGTATATCCCATATCATTAGTACCTTTTATTAAAAAATAAGAAGCAGTACATGAATTAGAAAATCTCCATCCTATATCCATGAGTCCTCTTGAAATAAAAATTTTAGAAGCAATAATAAACGATAAATTAGAACCATATCTCCTACTAAATTAGAAAAAGCTCAATTTGCAAAAAAAAGGGTCTTTTACTGAATAAGCAGCGTTTTTGTTCTAGACTGTCATAGATTCCCTAAGGAATAATAAGAAATATAGTCCTCTGGTGGTTCAACTGGATATTAAGTCTGCTTTTGATATGGTACTGATTGACTTGCTAATTGAGATTTTAATAGATGCAGGCATACCTAAAGCATTGCTGTATTTACTCACAAATTTATTATTAAATAGGCAGATTCATGTCACATTAAATGGACACTATTCTCAATCATTTATCCTGCATAAATCAATTCCACAAGGATCACCATTAAGTGCACTGCTATTTACGATGTACATTAATCCCCTGTTAAAAAAATTAAGCAATAATTATCTGGGATATATGCATCTGGTTTAAATGAAAACATATTGGGTATTGTATACATGATGATGTTACAGTGTTTCTGGCATCTAAAAATCAATATCCCATATTACTAAAAATATTAAATGAATATAATATAGAGTACAGATTAGACTTCAATATGGACAAATCATCTTCATGGTCAATTTATACAGGTAAAACTTTGAACATACACTTTAAAGACAAGCCTAATCCATTTCTTGGTTTTCCATTTTATTTAAGTAATTTAGAAATGTGGAATACAATACAAAATAAATTTAAAAGTAAAATTAAAAAAGTGATATATTCCTTATCTAAGTTATACTTATATCTTTATTTAAAGTCATCATTGATTAATATGTTAATTATAACTAGAATTACATGTTATTTATCTATTATGATATTTATCAAAGCTTTCACAACATACATATATTCCCAATGTAGAAAGCTGATCTAGGGTAGACAGATAGTAAACATTTCACTGAGATGCCTTCAATGTTTACTAGGAGACAATGGATTGGGTTTATACAATATTAATGTATTTATGGTCCACAAGACACTTAACCTAATATCCTCATGCTCAGAGATATTTCTACAGCTGAAAATAACAGTGAAAATTATACCAACAGATAAACCCCCTCCAGGTAATGGATACTCGAAAGGTCTCATATCTATAATCACATCCATTCCCATTTTTTCTTTTTCTTTACCAATGATTAAATTTAAATATTGGCAGGTCTACTCAATGTTGCACATTACTTCTGAAAATCTGGTAAACTCATCAATCATCAAACTTCATAACAAGCTTTTAATTCATAAATTTCAGTTTTGGATGCTAGAGCCAAAATACTGTGATTTTCTTATTAAAGTAAACCTTGAATCCCTGCCTACCATATATTTCTACAAACATAAAAGGCAATGTATGAATGTAAATTATCAATGCAATCTGTGTCATAAAAATGTAGAAACACAGGCTCACATATTTTTTGAATGTACATGTTTCAATAATATAAGATCTGCCATTCCTGGGTTTTCCAATAAAGCCAAACTTAATGTAGAATCTCTTTTCAATGTCTTCACTTTAGACATTTATGCAAATATTAGAGCATGCACATTCATTCTATAAGCATGGGGGTGTACTAGGTGCATCTTTATGTATAATAATCCTAGAAGGCATCCTAATATCTTCTGGAATAAATTAGAAACAATCAAAGCAAGAGATAGCAAAATAACCCCTGTTAATACATTTCATGCTACTTGGACTCTTTTAAGACTGTATGTGAAACCTTAGCTCGATACACCTAGCTCTGAATGATAAAAGAGAACAAAAAATTAGAATGTTTGGATATAATTAAATTGTTTGTATAGTTTTTTTCTTTCCATAGTAATAAATTTGTACACACTACTGTTACATTTTACCTATGTTAAACATAACAATTAACATTGTTATAGTATATCATCTACATAACACAATCATTGTTTGTTTTTTTGCTGTTGTTTTTTTCTTTGGTGCTCAATAATCAAAATATGTAAACATTTAAAAATAATCAATGTAACTAATGTTTGATCATTTGTTACTCAATAATATTTTTATTAATGTAACAAAATAATCAGATATATGTGAAATATTAGTGTAAATCTTATGATTCAATGTAATGCAAAGTTTGAAAGTTTAATAAAGTGCTTTGAAAAATAATAATAATAATAATATTAATAATAATAGTAGTAGTAGGAGTAATAGTTGTAGTAGTAATGATGATAATAATAATAATAATAATAATAATAATAATAATAATAATAATAATAATAATAATAATAATTATTATTATTATTATTATTATTATTATTATTATTATTATTATTATTATTATTATTATTATTGTTATTATTATTATTATTATTATTATTATTATTATTATTATTATTATTATTATTATTATTATTATTATTATTATTATTATTAAAATCTATAATACTAATTTATATATTCTCTAATTAATAATTATAGATTTTACATATAGTGAGAAGTAAAGCTATATTTATTATTATTATTATTATTATTATTATTATTATTATTATTATTATTATTATTATTATTATTATTATTATTATTATTATTATTATTATTTTTATTATTATTATTATTACGTTTCAATAAAGACTTTATTGATCTCAATGGTTTACATAAGTTTACATCTAGAAAAATTTGAAATTTAACATACAATGAATAATATTAGGGTAAACACATATAAATGAATTTAGTGGTTACACTTTGTGGTTAATGGACTATAACA